>LPNX010961499.1:447293-491321 GCA_001517045.1 Pseudotsuga menziesii | reverse complement strand
ACAAACAGCAGGCCAAGATCCCAAGGAAATCTTGCTTTCCTTGGTTCCCTTTTCGTCGGTTTAGCTAGTTTAATTTCATTAATTTTTTGAGATAAAGTAGGTTGACCCAAAGGCACTCTCAAAGTGCTTTGGGGCATTTTTTATTCTAATTCACTCACTATCATTTAGCAGGTATGACAGAGAAGAAAAGAAGCTGCTGTCCAAAGTGGCTTTTGGAGCGCTCAAATCCCCCCAGGGGCTCTCTTTTGTCACATAATTTGTAATTGTTTTGCATAAACTGTAATATCTTGGTTTCAGCTTGTATAAGGACCAAGAAAGATATGTTTTATCAGTGCTTTAATATTGTAACCTCTGTAATAAAATCATCCTTTGAATAGGCTCTTTCGAGCCCATTCCCCACCCCCCCTGGGGGGATTCGCGTCGGTGCCTTTTTTGTTTTTTTCTGCTTATTTCCTTTTACTAGAATTTATTTGATTGGTAGGGTAGTATATTTGATTTTGTTTTTAATTCCATATTCCATATATTATTTTCAAAAGTAATCATAATACTTACCCCACGACTTCCCGAGTGACCCGCAAGGGGAAAGAAATTCGTGGTAGGATTAATCAGAAAACCGCGTTTGTGTAGTTGTGTTATTTTCTCATATTTTTTTATCAGCATTTTAAAATTAACCCCTCCTTTATTCCCCGATTGAGATCCACTTGGATCGAAAGAGGTTCTTGGAGGCTTTTCTTTTAAGCAAGAACACATCTTTTAAAACTTATTAAAATTTACAAGAATCCAGTGTGTATGCTCTACACTTGGCTGTGGTTCATCTGATCAGTCAAGCTGTATCAAAATAACTTCAGTGACTAGCATAATTAGGACTCACCTTCCCCAATTAACAAACCATCAGGTGAAAATCCAACACCTCGATCGAACCTTTACGGTGGCAAAATACCCAAAGGAAGCGGGAACCTACTGAAAAGTGACCTCGGGGCGCCGATCTCTGTCACACCCTAACGGGTGCATTACGAACACAGCCCCAGAGACTCCATTTCAGCCGACATATTCCTTCCGGGTAGCCGTATAGGCTTTGTTTTGGACACACTCCAAGTACTCTCGGGTATATCTGGAGTCCCTCTTTACCCTAATTTAATCAATTCATACTTCATTTTTAACTTAAAACATACCAAGATGCAATCGCAAAACATTTATTCCAACACATGCAAGCACACTGATCTCTTTCAACTCCATTATTAAGGCACTAGTCTTTTTTGCTTCATATTTATATTGTGTATCAACTTTGTGCTTTCGTGTGTATCTTCCTATCTTGTCATCTTGATTGTTTATAGTTAAAGTATTCAAACTCCTAAATAACTGATTCAGTACAACATCACCACACTAAGAAATCATCCTTAGCAACTTAATAGGGTCTACCCCCCTTGGATTCGTTAGGAGTTGAGCCTAAATGGAGGAGTCAAGAACAAGGTGACAGCCTTGACTCGAGACTTGCCCCCAAGGACACACCGAGTGGCTTGAAGATTTCTGCCACGTGATCCAGGTGTGTGAAAAGGCGGCAACATTTTTTGGCGCCGTTGCCGGGGATAAATCTTTTTATTCTCGAGTATGACTTAGTTTAACTTTTTTCTAAACAACTAAAAAGATAAAAAAATTTTGATTGATCTAGTCTTTAAAAAACATAAAAATTAAAACTCGATCCATCTGGCGACTCCACTGTCTAACATCCCTTCAAGAATTTCTACTCGAAGAAACTGCCGACAATTATTCAATCCTCTCCCTGATCCTGAAAGGTTTATTAGGGAAAGATTGAATAGGCAGACTTCTCGTAGAAACCTTGAAGATTTAGGAGACCAATCCCTCTTAGTTATCCATCACATATTTGTAGAGAGTCATACTTTCCAATCTCAAGAAATGGAAAATTTTTACAAACCCCTTGACTTTTCTCAGATAGCAGGTGCTCCTCATAACCTTCCAAATGTTGCTATCAAGAAGCTCCCCAAGTTCGAGGGAAATAATGCCACCACTGCCAAGTCTCACCTTAGAAAGTTCGAAAGGCACCTAGTCAGTTACTGCCATGATGCCGCCCATGACCATGATGATATCAAAATGAAGCTCTTTGCTTTATCCTTAGACGATGATGTTGTAGAGTGGTATGAAAACCTTGGTGATGATTCATATAAATCCCTTAGTGAATTCCAAGCAGGTTTTAAGAAGAAGTGGGGGGGAAAGAAAGAACCAAGACATTTGCTTTCTGCCCTACATACTATAAAGAAGATGGAGAATGAAACCATAGATGAATTTAATACTAAGTTCGGGCATGTGGTTGCGGACCTCCCTAGATACATCAAGCCAAGTGATGCATCCATCTTGATATCCTACATCGAAGCTTTCACTGGTGATTTAAGATACCAATTAAGGGATAAAGATCCAGTCGATCTAAAAACTGCTCAAGATCTGGCCGAGAAAATAGAAAGGAATATGCAATCTTCAGGCAAGTCCAACATTCCAGGTTACACTAGGGGAAATACTTCATTCAACAAAGAAAAGGGAAAGGCCATTGAATTAGAGGAAAAGGCAACCTCTAAAGACCGCATGGAAAAAATAGCTAGCATACTTGAGAAAGTGAAGGCTGATCAGGACCAATTCATGACAAAAATGCAAAATAGAATGGTCACATGGGAGAGAAATAATGGACCTAGGAATTTTCAGCCAAAACAGAATCAAGTATATCAAAGGAAGTTTCCGCAGCAAGAGCCTAGGATTCCAAACCAGTTAGACTCAACTAACTTGGTAGAAGAAGTAATTCCATGGTGCAGACCTTGTGAGCAATTTCACCAAGAAAGTGCTTGCTACATAGCAAACCAGATTATAGAACATGGGATGGCAGAGGTCAGTAATCAAGAAATGACATCAGGCAAGTCTGATCATGTGTACATGGTAGGCCGGACCTATCCTCTATCAAACCAGCATTGGCAGCAGGCCACGGACTACGGTTTCGAGAAGGATCTCCTGTCTAACTTTTATGGTTCAATGCCTCCTCCCGAGTAAATTAAGGAAAGGAGGGATGCCAGGTTCAAGGGAGCTGTGCATCAAATCAAAGAAAAACAATCACCGCCTAAACAGTACAAGCAAAAGGTAACCACCCCTTCCCTCCCATATCCTCCTATTGTCCCTGAGTCAAATATTGATATGGGAGAATGGATAAGTAATGCTAAAATTCATGTTTATGCAACTAAAGTACTTAAGATTCCCGGTCAAAAGGAAAAATTGTTGAAAGCCTTAGAAGATAGCAAAAGTGAAGCTCATAAAATTATTGAGGAGGATCCCCTTCCTAATAATAATGCTATATTTGAAGCTGAACTTATCGAACCTATAGATGTGCCCATAGTCCTCAATAGTGTTGATCCAAGGAGAGAAGATCACCCACCTTTCTATGTCTCCCTTTTGGTTGATAAACTTCTCATTCATAACTGTATGTTAGATTCGGGTGCTTCATCAAATGTTATGACTAGAAAAGTAATGAAGCAGCTGAATTTGAGGGTCACCCGACCCTACCACAATGTTTGTGCCATGGATGCAAGAGAAGTTGAAGTGGTAGGTATAATATTAAATTTACAGGTCAAGTTAGATAAGTATCCAGATATCGACATGACGATGGATGTGGTGGTCATAGATGTCCCAGATAATTGGGGTATGTTGCTATCCATAAAATGGGCTGCAACTCTTGGTGGGCACATCCAAATGGATTGGACATATGCTACTATACCTGCATCAGAGAACACTAGGGTGATTCTCCATAGAGAAAAGCTAAGGAAATAGCATGTAGAAAACTCTAAGAAGCCCAGAAATGAATTTGTTTATTTCACTGATAATTTTGGAAACTATGCTATCTTGTCAAATTTCATGGTCCCCATTAAGGAAAACATTAAAAATGAAAAGATCGATGAAGTTTGGCAGATGTACTTTGACGGGGCTTATTCCAAAGCAAGAAAGGGTGATGTCATCGTGATCATTTCTCCTTCAGATAAAATCTACAATTTTGCGTTCAAGTTAGAGTTTGAAGCATCAAACAATGTAGCTAAATATGAGGCATTAATCCTAGGTTTAGAAGCTACTAAAGAGATGGGGATAAAGATGTTGAACATAAAGGGTGATTCAGATCTAGTTGTCCTCCAGATCAAGAATTAGTATCAATGTAAAAATGACAGACTAAGGAAGTATAGGAATGCCACATGGGACACCATGGAATGGTTTGATGCACTTAACATTCAAAAGATCCATAGGGAAATGAATGGGTTAGCAGATAGATTGGTGGTAGCAGCATCCACCCTCCAGCCATCAGATGAAATGATTAATGGGAATGGAAAAATGGAAATAAATTTCAGACCTTCAATTCTAGATAATATAGACCACTGGCAGGTGTTCAAAGATGATGAGCAACTCTTGAGATTCATCCACAATCTACAAGAGTTTGAAGGTTGCAAAATCAGTTATCAGCAAGAAGGTAAAGAGTATCAGGAGTGCGAGGATAATGAAATGAATCACATCCCGAGTAGCCTTATAGATTTCAAGAATATTTTCGATCGTCAGGATCATCATAAAAAACAAAAAGAGGAAATAAAAACTGGGAATTACATGGAAATAAACATAGGAACTGACAAGGATCCCAAGTTAATAAAAATTGGAAAAGGTACTTCGGAAAAGGAAAGGAACAACTTGATCAACCTAATCAAAGAGTATAGAGATGTGTTGGCTTTTAGTTATGATGAGCTTAAAGCATATAGGGAAGATGTTTTCCAACACACTATTCCCCTCACAGAAGAGGCCAAAGAGGCCAAACCTTTCCGACAAAAACTTAGGTGAATAAATCCTAATTTGGCCCCCATTGTGCAGAAAGAACTTCAAAAAATGCTAGCCGCAGGGATCATAGCACCTACAAGGCATTCATCTTGGTGCTCCAACTTAGTTGTTGTTAGAAAGAAGAATGGGTCAATTAGAATATGTATAGATTTTAGAAATCTGAATACATCATGCCTCGAGGATAATTACCCATTACCCGACATGGAAACTTTGCTTCAAAGAGTAACAGGATCAGGAATGATGTCCATGTTGGATGGTTTTTCTGGTTATCACCAGGTGTTGGTAAATAAGGAAGATCAACATAAGACTACATTCACCACACCTTGGGGTACTTATAAATTTCTAAGAATGCCTTTTGGCCTATTGAATGCTGGTGCCACCTTCCAAAGAGCCATGGATTTTTCCTTCAAATAATTGATAGGCAAAATAATTGAGATATATCTGGATGACTTAACTGTTTTTTCAAAAGAAAGATCTGACCACATAAGTCATCTTAGGTAGGTTTTTATAAGATGTCAGAAATATGGGATTTCCTTGAATCCTGGCAAGTCAATCTTTGGAGTTGATGAAGGAAAGTTGCTGGGGCACATCATTTCTAAAGAGGGTGTCAAGGTTGATCCTGAGAGAGTCGAAGCTATTAAGAAAGTCCCCTTGCCTCACAATCTAAAAGCTCTCCAATCCTTTAATGGTCAAATCAACTTCATAACAAGATTCATCCCAAACTTAGAAGAATTAATGAAACCTCTACCAAAGCTATTAAAGAAAGATGCTAAATTTGAGTGGACAAATGAAGGGAAAGATGCATTCAAGTCCATAAAAAATGCCATATCCATGTCCCCGGTCTTGATTAGCCCTAATTATTCCAAAGAGTTTGAAATATTTTCCTTTTCCTCTGAAGACACCATTGCTGGTGTTTTACTTCAAAAGAATAAGGAGGGACAAGAGCAGCCCATAGCCTTTATGAGTATGGCCTTACAAAATTCAGAATTAAAGTATACCACGATGGAGAAACAGGCCTATGCTCTTGTCAAGTCCCTTAAACATTTCAGAACTTATATAGGTTACTCCAAAATCATTGGATATGTACCCCATGCAGCTGTCAAGGATATCATGTCTCAGCAAGACTGTCTAGGAGTCAGGGGTAAGTGGGTTTCAAAAATTCAGGAGTATGATTTGGAGATAAGACCTACTAAATTAATCAAGGGACAGGGTCTTGCAAAGATGTTGACCCAGGGAAATGAGGAGGATTTAGGAATAATCTGCCAAAGCAGCAATTCAGAGCAAAATGTATCAGATGAGTTTCAGAGATTGGAGTAGCATCCCTGGTACGATGACATCATATTTTTCCTCCGCAACCTTACGTGCCCCGATCACTTACTGGGTCATAAAAGAAGGGCATTAAGATTAAAGGCAACTAAGTATTGTTTTACCAAAGATGGTTTGGGTTGGAGAAACCCGGATGGTTTGATACTTAGATGTGTCGATGAACCTGAGTCCAAGAAACTCATGGTTGAGTTCCATTCAGGATTTTGTGGTGGACATTTTGCAGCTAAAACAACCGCCCACGAAATCCTTAGAGCAGGCTATTATTGGCCAAACCTATTTTCAGATGTGCACAAGGCTGTCAGAGCTTGCCCCCAGTGTCAGTTATTTACCGGAAAGCAACAAATGAAATCCTTGCCTCTAAATCCAATAGTAGTCCAAGCTCCTTTTCAGCAATGGGGCTTGACTTCATCGGTAAGTTCAAGGATAACTCAAGCAATGGTTATTCTTAGATTCTTACCGCCACAGATTATTTTACCAAGTGGGTAGAGGCCATACCCACCAAAAAGTCAACTGATGCCATAGTCATGGATTTCCTAGAAGACAAAATCATCACAAGATTCGGTGTGCCAGCTAGAATAATCACAGATAATGGCCCATGCTTTATTTCTTCTGAGATGTCATCTTTCTGTTTCAAGTACGGCATTATTCTATCTCACTCATCTAATTACTATCCCCAAGGAAATGGTCTAGCAGAATCAAGTAACAAGAACTTAATGACCATAATCAAAAAAATTGTGGGTGACAATAAGAAGGCTTGGGATAGCAAAATCAAATTGGCATTATGGGCTGACAGGATCACTAAGAAAAGTTCAACAGGGAGGAGCCCTTTCGAACTAGTCTATGGCCTTGATGTCACTTTACCAATCCATCTAAAGCTTCCAGTGTATCAGCTCCTCCATACTTTTAGCTCAGATCAGGAGGCCGTCCAGAATAGAATAAACCAATTAATCGAGCTAGATGAGAGCAGAAGAGACTCTCTTGACCATAGTATCAAGAATTCAGACAAGGTCAAGAGAGCCTTTGATAAATCTACCCAGTCGAGTTCCTTCCAAGTAGATGACACGGTTCTACGTTGGGACAAACGACGGGAAAAACCTGGGAAGCATGGAAAGCTCGACAGCCTATGGTTGGGACCATACATCATTGATGAAAAAGAAGGAATGAACTCCTTCTATCTAAATGACTTGGAAGGAGAAAGATTGAGCTTACCAGTGAATGGTTTTCTCCTCAAGCTGTTTTTTGCCGAGACAGTTTGATGCCTTTAGTGGCATCAGTGGTTTCAGGGCCAATTTCTAAACCTTGCCCTGCATATATTTCTAAATCGTATATATCATATTGTTGTATCATTGATTATTGTATTATAGTTATGTTGTACCATGTTGAAAATTTTCCTTTGTATATTAGTTTTTGTAAAATATTCCTTTTTACACATTATAGATTAATTATGTACATTAGTTTGTTTATGGCTAATTTTTTCTTATATATACATGTTACTGACAAACTCTAATTGCCTTGCAAGAAATAGAGATTCTAGAGTTCTCACATCCTCTCCTTTGAACAGAAGATCAGTTAGAGAATGTGTCCCAGATGGAGCCAGAATGTTACCACTTAAGTTGTACTTAGTGGTTTTTATCAAGTGAGCCTGGTGAACCGGACATGGTTAACTTGTTCGAACTTAAAAAAGACCTTTGGAAGTACTACTGGGAAGTGCTTGTTGTATCATATCACATGTTCATACCCCATGGGGGAATTGTAATAAATGTTCTAGCATGATAGTGTCTATAAAAGACTCGGTCTCTTAGACTTCATTTGTCAATCCGATCAGCCCAGGGTGTTTTTTCCCTTGGTTATTATTGGTTGTTGAATACACGACTGATAATTTCTAAGTTTTTCACTCCATACCTCCAAAGTTGGGGTGGTCGGCTTGGCATTTGTGCCTATTGAGGTTATTATAGTCTATATGTCAATGTGTAAGCATGCTAGACATATTTTTTGAGTCATATGAACATGTCTAAGTCCCCCTGGGTGTTTTTCAATTTTTCAATTTTTCAGTTTTTTTAGGGTTTTTTTTATTAAATTTTAATTTTTCCAAAACTTAGGCTATTTTTTAATAGTTTAATTGAAAAAATTGAGTCTGTAATAAAAGTGGGCCAAATAATCAGTTTCAGTCATCTAGGTGCTCATTTTGAAGCTAAGAGCACCATGTAAACCCATGGACCCACTTTTTCTTAAGTTTTGTATGATCTTCCATCACTCAGGCCAGAAAGCCCCAAAAATCAATTATTGATTATTTTAATTAATAAATTGATGAATAATGGAGCAAATCCAGAATCAAATAAATCAATGGATTCTCAACCGATTTGACTGAAATCAATTAGATCTGGAGCAGATTGACTGGATCTGACAAATCCTTAACTGAAGGAGGGGATCAAATCAGATCCAGAGTTGATCTACAGTGGTCTTTATGGGGAATTTCTCCCTCCCTCTCTCCTCAACACGTTTTTGGCTCAACTGGATTATTTTTTGGTGGATTCTTCAGTGTTTGGGATGATGTGTCAGTGTATGGGTTGATGTGTCAGCCATATCAGGCCCCCGGTTGACAAGTAGGCTCAGTTCAGCTTCAGTTCTGCATTGATGAACTATCCATCAGAGGATTTCACTTGATTCCATGAGGAATTGCACCCTCCTGGGCTAGATGGTCTGCAAATTGTATAAATCAAGGCACAGCCTCCTCTTCCAAGCTAGTTAGAACTGGGATTGAGGTGTTGCTGCTATTGTAGTGTTATAATTCTCATTTGAAATAAAGAAAAGCTTTGGAGACAATAAGGTGTGGTGCAATTACATGTGTGGATGATTATTGACATTGTTTTATTGAAGTAATCTGTATCTATGGTCATTTTTTGCTATTTTCTTGTAGATCTGTGGTTAAGATTGGTAATTAGCTTATTACAATCTTGATAGGAAAGGTGTTGTTAAATAAGTTTATTGGCTGTCACTCTCCTTTGATGCATGTTTAGAGTTCTAGATTTAGCATGTCCTATAAGCTTATATGCATGTTATCTTGAATCTCTTTGTATGTACTAATCGGATCTCACAAGTTTCTTGGCAAGATCTTTGATTTCAGCTGAGTTGCAGGTTCACACTTTGGAGAGGACGCTGATCTAGTTTTCTTATTCATTATCTTCAAAACATTTCAAAGGCATAGTCCCTCGGCATTCCACCTGAAAGCTCTACGGTGGATCTTCAAGGAAACCAACACTCTTTCTCTCTCTTCCTCCTTTAAAAATTATTAAACTCTCCTCAAGCTAGTTACTTTAAGGTTTCTTTTTAAATCTGATCTATCTCATAAAGAAAAGCATACATAGATCTAATTATCAAGATCCCTTCAATTTTCTAGATCTTAGTTTCATTGTGCACATAAAGTTCAAATTCAAGAGATCTAGCTAAAATTGCATTAGTTTTGCAAGTAGTTTATTGAAAAATTCATAGCTTGCTGTTAAGGTAGTTTCTTTTGCTGTTCAATAATTTCAATATTCTGCAATATCAGTGCTGTTAATTGGCTGCAAAAACAGCAGGCCAATATCCCAAGGAAATCTTGCTTTCCTTGGTTCCCTTTTCGTCGGTTTAGCTAGTTTAATTTCATTAATTTTTTGAGATAAAGTAGGCTGACCCAAAGGCAATCTCAAAGTGCTTTGGAGCATTTTTTATTCTAATTCACTCACTGTCATTTAGCAGGTCTAACAGAGAAGAAAATAATCTGCTGTCCAAAGTGGCTTTTGGAGCGCTCAAATCCCCCCAGGGGGCTCTCTTTTGTCACATAATTTGTAATTGTTTTGCATAAACTGTAATATCTTGGTTTCAGCCTATATAAGGACCAGGAAATCTCTGTTTTATTAGTTCTTTGATATTTTAACATCTGTAATAAAATCATCCTTTGAATAGGCTCTTTCGAGCCCATTCCCCATCCCCCCTGGGGGGATTCGCATCGGTGCCTTTTTTGTCTTTTTCTGCTTATTTCCTTTTACTAGAATTTATCTGATTGGTAGGGTAGTATATTTGATCCTGTTGTTAATTCCATATTCCATATCTTATTTTCAAAAGTAATCATAATACTTACCCCACGACTTCCCGAGTGACCCGCAAGGGGAAAGAGATTCGTGGTAGGATTAATCAGAAAACTGCATTTGTGCAGTTGTGTTATTTTCTCATCTTTTTTTTTATCAGCATTTTAAAATTAACCCCTCCTTGATTCCCCGATTGAGATCCACTTGGATCGAAAGAGGTTCTTGGAGGCTTTTCTTTTAAGCAAGAACACATCTTTTAAAACTTATTAAAATTTACAAGACTCCAGTGTGTATGCTCTGCACTTGGCTGCAGTTCATCCGATCAGTCAAGCTATATCAAAAGCACTTGGGTTACTAGCATAATTAGGACTCACCTTCCCCAATTAACAAACCATCAGGTGAAAATCCAACACCTCGATCAAACCTTTACGGTGGCAAAATAGCCAAAGGAAGCGGGAACCTACTGAAAAGTGACCTCGGGGCGCCGATCTCTGTCACACCCTAATGGGTGCGTTACGAACACAGCCCTAGAGACTCCATTTCAGCCGACATATTCCTTGCGGGTAGCCGTATAGGCTTTGTTTTGGACACACTCCAAGTACTCTCGAGTATATCTGGAGTCCCTCTTTACCCTAATTTAATCAATTCATACTTCATTTTTAACTTAAAACATACCAAGATGCAATCACAAAACATTTATTCCAACACATGCAATCACACTCATCTATTTCGACTCCATTATTAAGGCACTTGTCTTTTTTGCTTCATATTTATATTGTGTATCAACTTTGTGCTTTCGTGTGTATCTTCGTATCTTGTCATCTTGATTGTTTATAGTTAAAGTATTCAAACTCCTAAATAACTGATTTAGTACAGCATCACCACACTAAGAAATCATCCTTAGCAACTTAATAGGGTCTACCCCCTTGGCTTTGTTAGGAGTTGAGCCTAAACGGAGGATTCAAGAACAAGGTGACAGCCTTGACTCGATACTTGCCCCCAAGGACACATCGAGTGGCTTGAAGATTTCTGCCATGTGATCCAGGTGTGTGAAAAGGCGGCAAAAGGTTTTTCATTCTTGTACTCTCCAACCTCCATGAGGTGAGCCCTCCCACAGGAAATATTGTGGAGTGTGCCTCCACCCTCCCCACTACCTTTGGTAAGTGGACTTCACAAATGGGTTGATGCAGGAATTAGACCCCTAATGCTCCATCCCGAATAAAAAATTCCACAGAGCATAGCCCGAGACTTCCCTCTTGTGCAAAATATTTGGAGACAACGAAGGTATCAGGGGTTCCTAGAAGAACGCTCATAGGACATGAGTGTCCATGCAATGCGCAGCTAGGAATGTGGCTGTCAAAAGATAGGTGTATCTCTCAACATACTTCACATATGTGCACCGATGGTTATGGCTATACCTTGTATAAAAACCTAAGGAAATAGATGAGCATGGAAATGATCTCACCAACCATCAATACATCCAGACGAGTAAGATTGTCAAACCAAACTTCCATTACCAACTTAAAAATTAGAAACTCTAAAGACTTGCAGCACAATGAAACTTCTAGTTCTGCCTCTACACTAACTAATGCCATGTGCCTCAAAGGATTTGAAAGGTGGTGTTACATATATATAGGAATGGGAGACTAAACTTTGCAATGGCCGGTCAACATCCCTACACAGTCCATCACTGAATAACTGGGTGGTGACATGTCTGAGGGCCTAAGCCAAGTGATCCTTTACCTACTAGAGATCCTGTTACATCACCTTATCAGCTGTGGCACTCCACTATTTGTTGCAGGAAATATTCTCGGGTGTCACCCTGTATGATCGAACTCATGTTGCAAAGCATATGGAATGGATGTTCCCACACTCCCTCGCTCTTGTGACATAGGAAACAAAATGATCTCCCTTGCTGCATTTTCCTTGCTCGATGTGAAGAGCGGATTCTCCTGCTAGTTCCCTACTTCCACATGCCAAACCACATAAAGTTTTGTATTCCTTTAGGTGATATGGAACTGCCACAGGGATGATTTCTCCTGTACACATGTGTTGTAGCTGCAACCGTTCTCTCCAATTTTCTTAAAATTTTGGGCCCCTCCTCATGATTTAGCATTGCTTGTAATCATTAGATCCTTGAACCTTTTGGTCAGATTTTATTTTCGAATGATGATACAGATTTATTTTTAGCCTATTCCAGAGGTTGCCTATATTTGAATTTTGTGATTGGTAACAAATTTGAGCTGGTTTGCTAGCAAATGATAATAAATCAGATCTTTGTTATTCAAGGCCACTATTTTGGAAGTAAATTGGTTTTAAACCGTTGATGATTTTCTAACAGTTTTTAAACACTTAAATATTTTTTCGGGTGTCATACTATGTTTGATCGGCGACTGTTGTCCTTTTCTTGTCCGTCGTTGCAGCTCCCAAAGCGACTTAGCGCTCAAGCGTCATACTATGTTTGATCGGTGACTGTTGTCCTTTTCTCGTCCGCTGTTGTATCTCCCAAAGCGACTTAGTGCCCAAAGTGCAAAGCGCTCCAACTACCGATGTGTATTAGTCTTTTAATCGCATACCCGTAGCTTTTTCTCTTCTGCTGTTGCCGCTGGGAAAGTCATTTAGCTTCTGATTTCAAATCCTTCCGACTTCCGATTAAAGCCTCTCCCGCCGTGTTTCGCATGGCTTTAGCCCTTGTCTTTTCCACCGTTGCGGCTACGAAAACCTTTTCGCATCCAATGTCAAATCCTTCCGACTTCCAATTTAGAACTTTCCCGCTCGAGGCTTAGTCAAAACTCTTTTGTTATTAAAAATCTCAGATTAAGGAATGCACCTAGCTGTTTTCTTGTGGATTAGACATTTCATACGTTTGAAGTTAACGTTTTAAATGACATTTCAATGAATGATGCACAGTAATTGATTGCAGGAAGAACTCAAGGGACTGTTGGGGCGACCGTGGCATGAAGGCGTAGCCTGACAGTTTCATAAAAATAAAACTGAATCCAGCACGGTCGCAAGGGAGACAAGCAAAGGCAAAGACAAAATCGAAAGGAGACAAAAGCCCAGATCTAAAAGGTCTGACAGTTACTCGGCCAATCATGAGCATGCGCAGAAAAGATAGAAGAATACGAAGCGTTGGGGAACTGAAAGGTCGTACGTTTGGGGGGCATCCCAAGCGTTCTGTTGTTGTACTTTAAATATTGGAAAGTAGAACTAAAAAAGGGCTTTTTCCCTGGCAAACCGGTAAACATTTTGCTTGTAAGAGGAACTATTTCATTTTACAAACCAGAAAGTGAAAATTTTACCTATTGGATAAAGTGCTATGTGGAATGGATAAATGTGTTTAAATGAGCAATGTTGAATGTGAACTATTTCGTTTTCAGCTTTGTCTCATTAGCTATAAGAGTGTTCTAATTTCTTGAACCTATGTTCTTGTCTGAAGATTCTTCGGTATTTTTATGGTGTTCTTCCACTATGAGTAATGGGATGTTTTAATTGTTGATGAGCTATCTTGTCATGTATACTTTTACTTCTGTTTATATGTTTGGTTATAAGAACAGCTATTTTTGATTTACCATAAGACCTGAACGGTATTTCATTACTCATGAATTAATCTAGCTCTCTAGAGATAGTTTAGTTAGTTTTATTTTATTACTGCTTGTATGATTTAGATGCTTGTGAGTGCTAAGACGAGAGGTAAGAACCTACGCATCACGTTGTGACTACTCCTTGCATACTGATCACCCTACATTTAGTTAGGCACGTGCATCTCATACATTAAGCCAAAAAATACAAAAATATACACGGTGGACCAGGCCGCAATCGGTAAAACCCTTTGTTTTGTTACTTGACCTACTGTAGCCAGATCACAAACTGGATGGATTCCCTACACCAAAAAGTCATGGGCTATTTGGGAACATTGACTAGGGAGAATCCCTTACTGTTGTTTCCTGCGAATTTCTGGGCCTCAACAATTTTGGCGCTAGAAGGAGGGCCGCCAGTGCATGGCCGGCCGAGGAAACCCGTTTTCCTGAGATTATTCCACCGGTAATAGTTCTGAAAGCAGTGGACTTCATAATCCCATTCCAGAAGAAAGGAATAGAGAACATCTATATTCTATGGGCAACGAAGTTGTTAATGACCTGAGAAGACACACCAGGGCATATGTAAAAAAGATTAGAGGATTGTCAATTATCCCTGAATTACCCATAAGAGAATATAAAAAGAAAGATCGTCCTATAGTAGAAGACTCATTTCTGGTTGGAGACTAGGAAGAACTTGTAGAAACAGCCTTACAGGAAGTTGTGCTACCTTTGAATCAAGAAGGCCTAGATACCCCTCACATTTCTCCTACTCATACTCTAGTTGGCTCACCTCCTCACTCTCCACCCAGACTCATGGTAGGCGTAAACGCAAATCAACCACCTAACCCACCTAATCCACCACTCGCATGGAGAGCCAGATCACCGTTAAACCTGACTCCTCCATTACATGACCTACCTCAAGCCTTTGACAAGATGTTGCCCAAGTTCGACCCAAATGAGAAAATACTAGTAGATGATTACCTACAAACTTTTTACTTGGCAATTGAAGGATTAAGGGTTGGGGAGTACGAAGATGTTTTCTGTAGATTGTTCCCGCATACCCTTAAAGGAGCTGCAGCATCATGGTACTTTGGGTTTCCTGCTAACTCTATCCCTGATTGGGATACCTTCGAAAGAATTTTTAGAAGTAAGTATGCAACTCAAAAAACTCATGCAGCCCTCATGAAAGGGCTATGCGCCTTGAAGAAAGAAAGAAAGGAAAAGGTGCACGGTTTCACACAAAGGTTTACAGCCTATCTCAAGAATTTTTCTGAAATAGATAAACCTTCAGACAAAGTTCTGATTGAATATTATACTTCAGCTTTAGGCCCTGATTTGGCCATGTTTTCCAAAGGCAGGGCCAAGCCTACTTTGACGGAAACCTATGAAGAGGCAGAAGTAGTGGAATCTAAAAGAGAGAGTATTGAAGATTATCCAAGAACAGTAAGGAGAGAAAGGTGTAGGAAGGAAAGCCTTATTGTTTACTAAGCCTAAGGAAGAGAAATCGCCAGATTATCAAAATATGGCAAAAATGATGCAGAAGCTTTCCAACAAAATCATAGATTTGGAGAAAGAGAAGGAAACACAAAAGTTTTATAAGCCATATTATAAGAAAAGAGAGGATAACAATCAGTCTCAACCTCCTCCTCACAATACTGCATCTATGAATTTAAAAGAGGTAGGCATGGACAATTTTTGCACTTTCCACTAATAGCCACACTCTGAAAAGAATTGTCCTCAATGGATAAATTCAATGACGTTGGTTATGAATCAGCTGTTGGATTCTAGATTAACAGAAGATGGAGATGAAGAGAGAAAAGAGAATACTAAATCAACAAAGGAACAAGAAGAGGAAACCATGGTTTTGTGGGATTTTGTTTCGTTATTTGATGCAGAAGAGGAAAAGAATCAGGGCTACAAGGACGTTATGGAAACCAACGTGGCAACAAGGAGCCAAGGGCCAATTAAAGAAAACAGTCTCATTCTACCAAATATCAAAAGGCCGCAAAAAAATGTAAAGAAATTTCAAAATAAATCCTTAGCCGATAAGGTTCCATAATTCACTATTACCAGCCAAGATCCTAGGCAAAAAGATACGCTGGCCAAGCCCAATGAAGAAAAGGTGACTGCTGATAAACCACACCTCATTGAACCACAGATGGATTATGATATCGTGGAGGACATAAAGAAAATAAAGGCGAACGTTTCACTTTTTGAGATGTGTAGAGTACCACAACAAAAGGAAAGATTATTGAAAGCACTTGAAGCTTCGGATGAGGGGATGCCCACTGACAATCAGCCTCAGGAAGAAGAAGAAATCGACAAAACCAGCGTTGGAGGTAAGTCTAAAAGAAAACATCCACCTTTCCTCCTCACGTTTGAAATTTTCAATCATAATGTACATAACTGCTTGGTAGATTCAGGGGCATCGGTTAATGTCATGCCAATATCAGTCTGTAAAAGGATAAATGGGCAGCCCAAGCCATCTACTTGGAGAGTTGTTCAGTTGGACAGGACAAATGTAAAGGTAATGGGCGAGATGGAAGATGTCCTAGTCTGTCTGGCATCCAATGATAAATTATGCCAGGTCATTAATATCATGGTGGCTGATATACCAGACGCGTACGGTCTTGTCCTGAGCAGAGTTTGGGCGGCCAAACTAAATGGATATTTTGCCTTGGATTGGTTGCATCTATGGCTTCCGTACAAAGGAATTCCAAACCAGATAAAGATCTTAAGAGAACCTCACATGAATTACAATGTCACTCGACTGGAGGAGAAGAATAAACAAGTGGATTCTATATTGGGAAATTATTTTATCGAATTGGAACCAGGAAATTACCAAGAAGAAGAAGCCAGTAGCACATTTGACACTCAGTTTGATCTCCTTCGAGTCTCATAGGCTGATGAGATTGACTGTAACATAGTAGACTTAGCAATAGGAATAGATTCACATTCAGTAGTTAGTGATTTGTGGACTTTTTTTTTGGATGGCTCTAAGACATTAGAGGGGTCAGGGGCTGGTTGTGTCCTGATCAACCCCCAAAAGAATAAACATTTTCTTTCATGTAGATTAGAGTTTGAATGTACTAATAATACAGCTGAGTATGAAGCACTGGTGCAAAGCTTGAGGAAAGCGATTGAATTAAAGGTAAGTAATCTAAAAGTTTTTGGGGATTCTGAAATTATTGTGAAACAAATCCAGAATCAAATACATTTTGATTCCCCTCACTTGAAAGCTTACCAAAATGAGGTATGGGACCTGCTTAAATGTTTTGATGCATTCAATATTATTTCAATTCCAAGACTTAAAAATGCAACAGTTGACTTGCTGGCCACATAAGCCGCTAGGCTCGTACCCACTAATAATCGATACTCTGTCGAATTGCTTTTTAGGCCATCAGTACCGGATATCATCACCAACCTGCGAGTGTTCGACGATGATCAACAGATAATAGAATGCTTAACAAATGATGAGGTGTTCAAAGGGGCGATTATAGATGATGAAGAACATCAAGCTGATATGAAATATGACAATTTCATCCCTAAAGGAGTCAGAATGTTGGAAATAATGTTTGATTTAAATGAAAAGTTCAGAAGACTAGCCAACGTGAAGATTCACAGCTCATCTCTACAGTTCAAGCTGATAAATTTAGGGACTGAGGTGAGTCCTAAATTTGTAAACCTTAGCAAATGTTGTTCACCAGCAGAAAGAGACAAGTTTGTCAGTCTGTTTAAACAATATAAAGATGTTTTCGCATGGACATATGAATATTTGAAAACATACAACACCAGCATCATCAAGCATGTCGTCCCCATCAAAGCTGGCGTCAAGCTGTATTAGCAACCTTTGAGGAAAATGCATCCAAAATTGGAACCACTGATTCAGAGTGAAGTGAAGAAATTATTGGATGCTAGGATAATTTTTAAAGTCAGACACTCTGAGTGGGTATCAAATCTGGTGCCGGTAAGAAAAACATCTGCAGAAATTAGACTTTGTGTGGATTTCAGAAATTTAAATCGTGCCTTAGACAAAGATAACTATCCTGTGCCACCCATGGAGCAATTGCTACAAATGGTCTCAGGTTTTGAACTATTTTCATTATTAGATGGTTTCTCTGGCTACAATCAAGTATTAGTAGCTGAAGAAGGCAAATTGAAGACCACGTTCAGGACCAAATGGGGAACCTTTTCCTACAGGAGAACGCCCTTTGGGCTTATAAATGCTGGGGAAACATTTCAGAGGGCTATGGACATAGATTTCCACGGATTGATTGGCTGAAGTGCTGTAGTATACCTTGACGATATTACAATATTCTCACAGAAAAGAGAAGAGCATACGTTTCACTTAAAGCAAATTTTTGAACGCTGTCAGAAATATGGCATCTCACTCAATCCTAAGAAGTGTGTGTTCGCTGTCACGGAGGGAAAGTTACTGGGTCACATCGTTTCAAAGAAAGGAATCTCTATAGATCTAGAAAGAATTAAGGCTATTGAACAAATCCCCTTGCCCCATAATAAAAAGAGGATGCAATCATTTATGGGAACGATAAACTTCGTGCGAAGATTCGTGCTTGATTTCGCTCAGATTGTCAAGCCGCTGCAATAGATGGTAAAGGAAAATGCACAATTCAAGTGGACTGAAATTGAGAAGAGCACATTCAACAAAATCAAAACTACTGTTGCACATGCACCCTCCCTGAAAATTCCATATTTCGACAAATATTTTATCTTGTATACCTTTGCATCCGATGATTCACTAGCAGTTGTGCTCACCCAAAAGGAAGATAGGGGAGATGAATTCCCAATATCCTTTATGAGTACTGGTCTACAGTGGGCCGAATTGAATTACCCAGCTGTTGATAAACAAGCTTACGCTGTATTCAAAGCAGTAAAGCAATTCAAGCCTTATATTTAAAAAAATAGAACCAAGGTGATCGTCCCCTACCCAGCTGTAAGGTCTCTTCTTGTACAGAAGGACTTACGAGAAAGAAGAGGCAACTAGGTAATAGCCCTTCAAGAGTACAAACTTGAATTCAATCCAGCATCTATAGTTAGGGGACAAGGGTTGTGTAAACAGATGACTGAAAATGAAAAAATTGAAGAACACACCTGGGAAGATGAAGCCGAATTACATGTAATGGAGGTATGTCCTTTGTTTATAGCTCCCGAGTCTTGGTATACAGACCTTGTGCATTACCTACAGGCAGGGCTGTTGCTAGAACATTGGAGTTCCAAGAAAAGAAGAGTGTTGTGTCTTAAATCAGCCTCCTATCAACTTGTTGAAGGAGTATTATTCAGAAAGAATTATGACGGGGTTCTTCTTAGATGCTTAGAAAAGGAAGATGCGAAGAAAGTAATGTCAGAGTTGCATGATGGTCCTGCTGGGGGGCATTATTTAGGAGATACTACAGCCCACAAAATCCTCAGAGCCAGGTACTATTGTCCTACGCTCTTCAAAGATGCACACGCACATGTCACGAAGTGTGATATTTGCCAGAGGTGTAGTGGGAGAGAACCTAAAGCAGCAGCACCCCTAAATCCTGTGATGATCACGAAACCATTCGAGCAATGGGGGTTGGATATCATTGGAGAAATAAAACTGAATTCCTCCCTCCAACACAAATACATTCTGACCGTGACTGATTATTTCACTCGCTGGGTCGAAGCTATTCCACTACGCAAGATAAATGAAGACGAGGTCATCAGCTTACTGCATGATCACATCATGACCATGTTTGGAGTTCCAATTTCGTTAGTTTTTGATAATGCTAAGTAATTTTCATCAATTAAATTAACTTCTTTTGCTCATGATAAAGGGATAAAGTTACATTATTCTGCTAATTACTATCCACAAGGAAATGGCCTTGCTGAATCCACTAAGAAAAATCTGATTAGGATTTTAAAGAAGACTGTGATAGAAAACCAGAGGAGATGGCACTCAGCGCTACCAAACGCCCTTTGGGATGATAGATTCACCCCCAAGTCTGTGATAGGAATTTCACCGTATACCCATGTGTATGGTAAAGAAGCCATCCTTCCCCCCAACATCATGCTACCCTCTTCCATAATAGCTCAAGAGTCCAAAGGGTCGGAGAATGAAGTTTTGCAGATGAGGATATGCAATCTTCTGAAAGCAGAAGAGGCTAGATCTAAAGCCAGGGAACGCTTTAAGCAACAGCAGGAGTTAGTAAATAGATGGTTCGATAAACATATAGCTGGAAAAAAGACTTTGAAGTAGGAGACTTAGTCCTCAAATGGGATCACCCCCATGATGAGAAAGGAAAGCACACTAAATTTCAGCATTTGTGGGTAGGCCCTTTTCAGGTTGCAGCAAAGATTGGCCCTTCTACTTATAAGTTGCAAGATCTAGAGGGGTGGGAAGAGAACTTACTAGTTAATGGTTTGGTTCTCAAGCCTTATTTTTCCTGAGTTTCTTTGAGTTATTCCATCTTGTACATAATTAATCTGTTTGGCTGTCTTTTGAGTCATGTTTTTCAGTTTGTTTTAGTTGGTTTTTCTTGATTCCAATAAGGGGAATGAACCCATGGTTGCATGGAGAACATCAAAATGTTTGGGAATGATAAACATTTTTGGGCCTCAGACTGTGTGTTGCTAAAAGAACTTCTTCCAGTTTAGCAGTTTTCTCGAATAAGCTCTGTGTGCATTGAAGTCCTGCTTAACCCCTGTAAAATAAACCGGATTCAGAGAGTCTGGAATACTATGTTGAGGCTCCATCCATGTCACACTTAAAATGTTCTAAGGAGTGATAGCAGAGGACCCATGGAAAGGAGCAAGGTGAACAGTATATTAAAAATAAATGATCCCATGCCAAGAAACGAATCCCAAAAGGCAAATAAGAGTCAAAGACTCCTATGCAAGCATCATACATCAAAGCAGATGTTGAATCATAAGTACTAAATTGCCGAAAGATCCTCTCCGTCCGTGAGCTGAAACATGAAGTACACCGCTCACACAAAAGGACACTATGGGATAGAGGATCCTGAATTAAAATTCAGTAAGAAAGGCACGCAGGAGGACTCATATAAAAAGGGACAAAATCTCTGAAGCACAAAAAGTGCTAAAATGGCATGGGAATGAGGAACAAATGAATATTTTTGTTTACCATATGGTACAACCCTATGGTGTCCAAGCCATCAGCTACCTGAAGACAAAAGTAATAATGAAACTCATCCTCTGGCCTCAATAGAGTTATCTGGACTTGAAAATCCTGGTTTCCACTCTCCCAAATTGGACTATCATCAATGATTAAAGGTACACACGTCCTTTGATAAATCCAGATAGCTGGAAGAATTTAATAGATGCATTTGTTGTTAAACAGTCTGTCACTAAAAAATAATCGCCCAGAGATCTAGGTTCACCAGGTAATCGCCAATTGTTGCAGCTACAACCATTCTCCCCAATTTTCTTAAAATTTTGGGCCCCTCCTCATGATTTACCTTTGCTTGTAATCATTGGATCCTTGAACCTTTTGGTCGGATTTTATTTTCGAAAGATTTACAGATTGATTTTCAGCCTGTTCCAGAGGTTGCCTATATTTGAATTTTGTGATTGGTCACAAATTTGAGCTGGTTTGCTAGCAAATGATAATAAATCAGATCTTTGTTCTTCAAGGCCACTGTTTTAGAAGTAAATTGGTTTTAAACCGTTGATGATTTTCTAACAGTTTTTAAACACTTAAAATTTTTTTCGAGCGTCATACTATGTTTGATCGGCGACTGTTGTCCTTTTCTCATCCGCCATTGTGGCTCCCAAAGTGACTTAGCACCTGGGCATCATACTATGTTTGATCGGTGACTGTTGTCCTTTTCTCGTCTGCCGTTGCGGCTCCCAAAGTGACTTAGCACCCGAAGTGCAAAGCGCTCCGACTGCTGATGTGTATTAGTCTTTTAATCGCATACCAGTAGCTTTTTCTCTTCCGCCGTTGTGGCTGGGAAAGTCTTTTGGCTTCCGATGTCAAATCCTTTTGAATTCCGATTAAAGCCTCTCCCACTGTGTTTCGCATGGATTTATCCCTTTTCTTTTCTGCCGTTGCGGCTAGGAAATCCTTTTCACGTCCGATGTCAAATCCTTCCAACTTCTGATTTAGAAATTTCCCACTCGAGGCTTAGTCAAAACTCTTTCGTTATTAAAAATATCAGATTAAGGAATGCACCTGGCCATTTTGTTGTGGATTAGACGTTTCAAACATTTGAAGTTAACGTTTTAAATGCCATTTCAACGAATGATGCACAGTAATTGATTGCAGGTAGAACTCAAGGGACTGTTGGGGCGACCGTGGCATGAAGGCGTAGCCTGACAGTTTCGTAAAAATCAAACCGAATCTGGCAGGGTCGTAAGGGAGACAAGCAAAGGCAAATACAAAATCAAAAGGAGACAAAAGCCCAGATCTGAAAGGTCCGGCAGTTACTTAGCCAATCATGAGCATGCGTAGAAAAGATAGAATAATACGAAGCATTGGGGAACTGAAAGGTCGTACGTTTGGGGGGCAGCCCAAGCGTTCTGCTGTTGTAGTTTAAATATTGGAAAGTAGAACTAAAAAAGGGCTTTTTCCCTGGCAAACTGGTAAACCTTTTGCTTGTAAGAGGAACTATTTCGTTTTACAAACCAAAAAGTGAAAATTTTACCTGTTGGAGAAAGTGCTATGTGGAATGGATAAATGCGTTTAAATGAGCAATGTTGAATGTGAACTATTTCATTTTCAGCTTTGTCTCATTAGCTATAAGAGTGTTCTAATTTCTTGAACCTATGTTCTTGTCTAAATATTCTTCGGTATTTTTATGGTGTTCTTCCACTATGAGTAATGGGATGTTTTAATTGTTGATGAGCTATCTTGTCATGTATACTTTTACTTCTGTTTATATGTTTGGTTATAAGAACAACTATCTATTATTTGCCATAACACTTGAACGGTATTGCATTACTCATGAATTAATCCAGCTCTCTAGAAATAGTCTAGTTAGTTTTATTTTATTGCTGCTTGTATGATTTAGATGCTTGTGAGCGCTAAGACGAGAGGTAAGAACCTACGCATCACGTTGTGCTTGCTCCCTACATACTGATCACCCTGCATTTAGTTAGGCACGTGCATCTCATACATTAAGTCAAAAAATACAAAAATATACACGGTGGACCGGGCCGCAACTGGTAAAACCCTTTGTTTTGTTACTTGACCTATGGTAGCCGGACCACAAACTGGACGGATTCCCTACACCAAACAGTCACGGTCTAGTTGGGAACGTTGACTCGGGAGAATCCCTTACTATTTTTTCTTGCAAATTTTCAGGCCTCAACAACATGCTACAAATGGCATCGAAGGAATTTATTAATCTATCGAGAGGAAAATCATGTGTGAGAATGTCTCCTCTACTATCATATCTTCCATGGATGCGATACCTATGGCCTTGAGACCCTCTCAACCCTTCAATTTGGGAATATTTCACATCCATCGTCCACATTTCTTTAGACCTCAGTCTTCGATTCATGAGCAACTATCATCAGGACCATCCAATCGTGGGCATGTTAAAATTTCTTCAATATTCCCTCGTCCAACCGAGCGTGAACTTTCAAGTCACAGAATTTGCCACATTTGTCGATCAATCTTGACCCTTCGTCGTGACCGTTGATCTCTGCAACCAATACCCATTTTCGCGATTCAGAATCGTGACTTTATACATGCTAGTTCGGACTGCAAAATTATCCACGACTATGGATCTACACCTACTCTTGTCTCCATCATCAGATATCTATGTCCTTTAATTTATTTCATGATTTGGAAAATCTAGTTCTTCTGCGTATGTTTTCTCAGCAAAATCACCTCGAGCCATTGATCGTGCTTTGTCTTGATCTCGACCTTTCATTGCTTATCCCCTTTAACAAGCCCCATGACTACCGAATTTAAATATTTCCTCGCATCTTCATCCTATGGAACTATGCTCTATCATTGATCTTCTCTGTTGTGAACCTGGATCATTGATTCATGACGTCCCTTTACCTCATTTTCACTGTTGTATGTCTTGACCATTGGAAGGATCTACTATCGTAGATCAATATCCCCTCTCTATCTAATGGTCTTAGCCGACGGAACCTGTCGATTTGATAACCTGAGAGGCATTTGTATAATTATTTAGTGAACAGGATCTCTTTCGAATCCTTCCAATCCCATAACTTGAAAAATTAAACATAGTGCTAACACGCTCCTTCATAAATTGGCCTATAGTCTTCCTCTTCATTGCAAGATCCTTCGTCTAGCCGCAATCCAATGTTGTATTCACTTTCTTAGAACAGACTAGGAGTTTGACTTCCTCCTTCTGTCTTTCTTCTCTTCCTTAACCTGAATCTCCTTCAACTCCTTAGAAATCCAGCTTCTAGTTCAAGTTCTGTACTTCCTGGGAACATCTCAGCTCATTGTCTCCCATTTTCTCTACAGGCCGTCTATAACATATCCTTCGTCTTAGATATGTGAGTCAACTACTCAACTACAATATTCCCTTCTCATAAATGAGCATCTTTATCCATGTATTTATATATAACAAATACCTTCTTTGAGGTCCTTGGAAAAATATTCTTTCATCCTCACTATATGAGGTTATCATCTCTACTACAAACTTAGTAATATAGCCTTGCAAAACAATGTCAACCAAAAAATCAACAGCTCTAGAGATGGGTTTACTTACACTGGTTATCTCTTGGATCAGCTGATCACTCCATTCAACTGCTTCTCTTCTTTGGAAATTTATCTTCCTAGTTTCCAACCGACAACCACTCATGCAATACAATAGGAAACTCTACAAAGAATATCTCATTGAATATTTTAGTATATGTACTGCTCCAACCACTTTTCTGCACTCAACCGTGTCCTTGCGCTCTCTTGCAACATAAATGTTAGTGTCTTAGGCTCCATCCAAACCTCTATTTCCTTTGTTTGTCAAATGTCACAACATTTCCCTTGACTCAAATCATTACAAGTCCTAGCAACAGAAAAATTTGTTGGCCTACTTCTCAACACTTGTAACCTAGGTTCAACAACAACCAAAAACCAACAAAACACTCAAAAACATCGGCCCGACAAAGCAAGCTCAGCTAGAAACACCTTAGAGGAAGGCATAGTCTAACACAAACCATGTTTCCGTAGTTGGTGAGGGATTATGGTCCCTTGGAATGCAGCCAAGGCACTTGTTAGAGATAGAGGGTTGGAGTCTTTTACTCCTCGATGGTGGCACAACAGTACGACACAACCATCGTGCGACAAAACCTTGTCCTTCACAACATAATAGCTAGCCCAAGAGTGCAACACAACTGATTCCTTAATAGAAACTGATTGTGATGCGACTTATATTATGAATTGATAGTGTTTAAATATGAACTAATATGCAATGCTTCAATGATGCTTAAATATCCATTCATTCACTGCTTATCAATATTGCAACATTCATTCAAACAATAGCCATAAATATTGCAATATAATCAAACATTCAACATCAATAGTTAAACATTCAACACGACATTTAATCATTCATTAACACAGGAATAACATGGAAACCCATCTGGGAAAAGCCACCAAGGTGCTCTTCATCTGGCATGAGAAATATAGATAGCACCTTGTAGTCTGCAAATTATAGATTGTTTTAAGATATTTCTTTATAGATTAGACCCTTCTTTCTCTCATGCTATCTAGCTTATTCTTCTATATAATCCTACTGACCCGCACACATCTTGGATCAACTCTTCTACTCTACTATCATTGCACTCAGCTACGGAATGACTCGACAGAATAGTCTATGCACTTAGCTGCAGATGGACAGCTTAACAACCTTCCTCTATCAAAATCCTCTCTAATTTCTCCACAATACTCCTACTCTTACCAACTCTTTAATGAATCTAATGATTTATGGAGGATAATAGTGAAGCTAACCCTTATATAGAGCGGGTTCCTCCTATTTATAAATCTACAATACTGTGCAAGGTCGACTGAGTATAACTCATTTATTACTTATATAAGTAGCTACAAAATATATTCTATTTCATTGATGGCATGCCATACTGGCCAAAAAAGTCCTGTATTGAATTGATCATGGCCACAACTAGCTGTGGAAACGTCTTTTAGCCTGCCTACACAAGTAAATACTAGCTGCAAATTTGTCCTTTATTCTTCCACTGACTCGAGCTCCTACAGTATTTCTTGACTTGCACCTAATCAACCTTTACTCTTCTATCTGCCTCTTTAGGTATGATTTTTCCTTCGTCGCACCGATCTATGTCTCATATTTCTCTACTCTACACTTCCTTTTAATCCTTTAACTACTTTTATCTCGTCGTGCTCATGTTTTCCTTGTCTTGCACTTGCACTTCAGGTTCTTCCTTGTGCACTTTTCCTGTCCCAACATCTTAAAAATCCTCTCAGTCCTCCAATCAAGAAATCACATCCTGCCCATATCATTTTGATGAATTTATAAATGTTATACATTTTTCATTTTGTTTCTTGAATAAAAAATAAGTCTAGTTTTTCTACACTTATTTTGTTTTTCAAAATGATTTTTTTCTTAGGTGCATTATTTCCCCTTATGTTCCAGAATAGAATTTTCATTTAGAAGGCCTAGGGGTTTGAAGAAATGTATCATTAATTGATGTTGTTTGTCTTGGTTTAATTAATTTCTCCCTTTTCTCCTTCAAGTTATCATTGACAAGTTTCTCCCCTCATCCCAACTTAGACTTTGACGACTTTGCGGGATTTGTGTCTATTCATGATTTACTATGGGAACTTGATAATCCTTCAACATTTATATCCTCCCATTTCCATTTATCATGTTCTAGTGTAGATTCACCATTTTCTAACTTGAAATGGAAATTATAAATTTTTTATTATAATGCCAGGATAATAACTCCATGTCCACTTCTTCCACATCCTCCTCCTCCTCTTGCATTCAATTCTAATTTGTATATCTTCTGTATGCTTTCTTTTCCTTTTTCAGTATCAAGGTCATTCGCAATATTACTATTTTACAATTTCCACAATCTCATTCCTTATCCTTTGTTGATTCCATTTCTTTGTTGTGGTTTCTATCTTAAAGTAGTTTAGTTTCTTGTATATAGCCTCTTATTTTGTCTCCTAGTTATTTTTTCTTCCGCCTCCACTCCTTCGATATGATTTTGATTTGTTGTTTCATTACTGTGTATTGTATCCTTCATTATTAAATTATCCTTAGTTTCATTATAGTCTTTGTTGTATTCTTTATTTATTCATTGGGATTGGGTTTATATCCCTCCTTATCCATATTGTCATGATTAATCACATCATTGGTGAGTTTAACGAATCAATGGATCTTGGTTTGGGTTTCTTAGTGGCACCCCCTTCCCTTTCCTCTAAACTACTACATAACCATCATAGTTCATATTTCCATTCTCCTCCACTTGCACATGTTTAACACTAAGGGGGTTTTCCCATAGTTAAGGGAAATGCTAATTCCATTTTATGTTAGTGAAAGGGGATATTCCCATAGTCTAGATTTTGGACCCATCCATTTTCCATATAGTCTAGATTTTGGATCATGGCTTGATAAATTCATCTCCTTCAAAGGTACACTTTTGGAATTTAATTTGAACTTTAAGAATCCCTCCCTATTGTCTATATACATTTATAGGTCCACCTTGGGAATTTCTTTTAAACTTTCCCTCTAGAGTCAAGGAGGACTACTACATAGTCGATGGGTTCATGTGCAAGGGTAATAAGTTATGAAAGACATTGAATGATAAACATTATTATGATAACTCTAAGTTTGGGTGTCTATATTATTGGTCATTGGGGTTCATTCCTAGGAGACATTCTGGTGATTCACCATATGATAAGGATACTTTTATCCTTGCATTTATCTATACCTCAACAAAGAGTGTCATTCTTAATTGTATCGTTGACTTCTTTATTAGGATTTAGCAGCAAGTCTTCCACTTGTACACTGAAATTCTATCTTTAGTCCCTATCTATATGTGAATGATTAGTTTTCCTCTAGAGTATTGGCATGACAACTTTGTTATTTCCATTAAAGATTCACTATATAAATTTGTTACCCTTACTGTAGAGATGGTAAATTTTGCTACTACTGCATCTGCTTGTATTTGCAATAAGATTTATTTGAACAAGTGTCCTTTTTAGGAAACCATTCTATATTGCAATGGTTGTAATGAAATTCAAATGTTAGACTATGAATGCATTTATTCACCATAGGGAATTATTTTGCACATGACCACTTGGTTTCCTCCTATTTGAAGGCTAAAGCTTCTTCCCATACTACTTCATATTCAAAGAAGTGTATAAATTGCAAGGACACTTTATGGAAGAACTTTGATATAGAAATCAATAGGGAGGAATTGATATTGCATTAAAGTGTTGAAGTCGATTCCAATTTTCTTTTCTTTATGGATGGTCTGTTTCTACACCGTGAGGGGAATGGTGTAGTTTTGAGGCCTCCCAACATTATTAAAGGTATGTAATAATATATTTTTGTGTAGGATAACTAATCACAAATGCAAGAAACTCTAGGTACGAACCTCATCCTCTTAGATGAGAGTTGGATAAAAGTCAAGAAGAAGACAGAATTGAAATCTTATTTCAGGTTTACTTGTTTCCTATAATATTCAGAAAGGACGTTCCTTTTTTATTACAAAGAATCTATGATAAAATATTTTTGTAAGAAATAATGTTGCAAATGAATTTTCGAATGACGGAAGTTTCTAGTTGTTTGGAAACTCTTAGAATTCTAAAAATTTAAGGTCATGCATATCTTCTTCATATTGTAGTATTTCTCATGGTATTTATCTTGCCATTTGTTTAACTTCCCATCAAATATGGTCACAACAATAACTATAATATTTTAAATATTTTTAGTGGAAGAATACATTTATTTTTATTAAAAAAAATCTAGAACACTATGAATTACAAGAACACTACTATCCACATTATTTATTTGTTCAACTACACTCTTTGTATTTGCATCCAATAGGATTATTTGGTGCCTATAAAAAATCACCAATGCCACAAGTCTCCATAAGATTTTGAACTAAATGTCACTGATATAATATATGATCATAGAAAAATATTATTAAAATATTATTATAAACTGGTTAACCATAAAATATCATTTTTATATTGAATTTCAATTTTAATTCTACAACATTTATGTTTTTTTTTCCCTTTATTCAAATTATTTGAATATTGGGGATTTTCATTTCCTTCCCTCCATTGGAATTTTGGGATTCCAATTGAAAAAACCCAGGACATGACGAAGAGAAATAGAAACTAAATGTGGTGGTAGGGATGGAAAATATCATTACTTAAGCCAAACATACGTTTCACCATGATGCTTTCATACATTTTCTGGAAATGAAACAAGACAAATTTTATCATGAATAGTTTACATTTTCCATTGTTCATGAGGTATGTGCCCATTTTCCAGACATCATTTTTGGAAAGAGAGTTCACAATCACATAGTTGGAAGTGGTTTGTAGATCCATGTCTTTGTGGGAAACACGCTTGAAGAAAAAATCAACAGGAGAAATTGAAAATCTAGATCGAAGAACCATCAAAGTTATAGGCATGGGAAAAAGTATTTTAATATTTGCTTCTAATAGCATATCCTTCAATTGCAGATAAATATCCAAAGATAGATAAGGCCATGGGTATAATAACCTCTTAATCATGATGGCGTCCCCTCCAACTCTCCTATACATGGCTGAAGGATAAAATAGTTAAAGTTTTTTCAGATCATGTTGCAGGCCCAGGAAAAGCAAAGGTAGGTACAAATATATACGTCGTAGCAGTTTACTCAAGTCACCCACCACTTGGCTAGGAATTCCCTCCAGTTCCTTATGATCGAAATCCAAATTTAGTCTTTTGAGAGTGAAGGAATATCATAATAACATAGTTGGAAGTGGTTTTTAGAACCATGTATTTGTGGGAAACATGTTTGTAGATATGTATGTGTGTGGAAGACTATATGATGCAAGAAAAGTGTTTGAAAAAATGCTCAAGTGAAATG
This sequence comes from Pseudotsuga menziesii, assembly GCA_001517045.1. Lineage (NCBI taxonomy): Eukaryota > Viridiplantae > Streptophyta > Pinopsida > Pinales > Pinaceae > Pseudotsuga > Pseudotsuga menziesii. The sequence continues at coordinate 461,434 of LPNX010961499.1, read as the reverse complement.
TGGTCACTTCGATTTCCATGATTGTAGGTTATGCTAGGAATAGGTTTCTTGATGAGTCTTTGGATTTCTTTTACAGAATTCCTGAATGAAGCGTAGTGTGTTGGACTTCAGTTATTGTAGTTTATTCCATGCACAGGAATAATGAGGAAGCATTGACATTGTTTTTTGAGATGCATAGATCAGGCGTCTCGGTGAATCAACTAATTTTTTCTAGTGTTTTTCCATCCTTTTCTGATTTGTGGACTTTGGAACATGGCACATAGATCCATGAATTTATATTCAAGAGTGGTTTCCAAGATACCCGTTGGATGCGCCCAAAAATCGTTCATGCTCAGTGAAGTGTATTAGTCCAAACAAAAAAAGGATTTATGATGACAACACAAGTATACAGGCCTACAAGTGTTCTTTTGTGTGTTCTTGTTTCCTGAATTTCAACTCCATTTTTTCTTCTTATATAAGTCTTCAAACATCTTCTTAAATCCTACAAGCATGAGGGAACCAATTGAGGAGTATGATTTTATGCCTGATGGAGAGAGTATTAACCAGGTTATGATAGAAGGCTCTTTGGCAGGAAAATCCAATGACAGTAAGGAACTAGTTCTAGAAAGTGGACAATCAATAAATCCATACAAAATAGAGTTGATTGGAGTCATATGTGATGCACCTTTAGCTGTTACCTGAGGAATTAGGTATGCACATTCTTCTCTGCTTAGTTGATTTGCAAATAATTATTATGAAGCAAGTTAATGGGGATTGATCCAATATCTTGGATCCTGTACTTTCCCACCAGTAGTCATGATTTTCATTATTTAATACATGTTGATTTAACAACTAGAAGTACAAAGCCCCTAATGTTATGGGCACATGTACCCTATCTCCCTTGAGTACTCCACAGATCTTAGTAAATTGTGTGTTGCTTGTTTATTATGAATGAACTCATTGTCTCTTAGAGCTTTGGTTGGATTTTGTTTGCTTTGTTATGGTGGAATAACAAATTGACACTATCAGTTCTCCAAATTTGAAAGCTTCATTGTTGTCACAGGAGATCAATACTCACAAGACCATCGGTTGATATCAGAAAGCAATTGATTTCCCACAAAATGTTTGTAGATGCATTTTCCAATTATTTTGAACTTGTTGATCGCAATATGTTGTATTGTACAAATAAAATTTGTAATCCAACAGAGATATTTTCTTATTCTTATTTCATCCTTACATACACCACGATAATAATATCGGTTTCCATTATGTTTGATGACTCATCTTAGGATTAGAATCATATAAACTAAAGACTAAATATTCTATTAACCTCTTGAATAATTTATGTTAAATGAATTTGTTGTCACCTTTAATATTTTGGAATCCCATGATGCAATTTTTTCCTTTAATTGTTAGTGGATAGGTCTAAAATATTGTAATGGAAAAATGAAACTAAATCCTGAAGCTATTGGTCTTTTGAGAAATATCAGCCAGTTGAATCCAAATGCAGGATCTTATCTTGAACTCTATAATTAACACAATGATGGGAATGAAGTTTAACTGCAACAGGGGTGGAAAGACATTGTTCTCTCTCCTAAAATATGTTCTCAGTAGCAAGACCTCCAAAGCAAGATACAGAGAGTTGAATCTTTGCACTGAGTGCAAGAAGTGCAGGTGACCTCGATTCCTCAAAATTTTTATGGGTCTTATTGAATATAAACTGAAAATAATTATAATTTATTGTTTATAGAATACTTGGCCTTTATGTGAAGTGAAAATATAGATAGACCAATGAAATTGAGTCACTGGAACCATTTAAACGTCACTTATTTTTCACTTAGTAAAACCAATCAAAGTGAGTAACTTGTCAAAGACCCTGGTTTGGTGTCTTGGTTAAGGATCCATATATATGACTACAAGATTCAATAAGATTCAATGTTCTATTATTGCATGATTATGTGCTTTCCTCCCTTTCGTTCTTTCTTGAAGCCTCTAGTATTGAACCTTGCAAAAATATACGGTTTCAAATGGTTGAATAGGGTTTAAAGGAAAACAACCATAGGTTGGGAAGAGAAAATATAAATCAATCTAAGCTACAAATTCATGTGAGAATTCTAAAATACTCTCATAATATACAGAGAAACATTGCTCGAAGTTTCAGGTATATATTAACTCTAGGAGAGACATTTGTATTGAATGTCATTGAATACAGCATAATATCTCCTAAAGTTGGAAGCCAATATTAAAATCCTTGGAAGTTTCTCTGCAAGCTAAATTGTTTAGACAATTACTTCATAATGTTCTATAGATCCCAAGTAGTGGAAACAAATTGAGAAGTCGTTGGAGTACAAACATATGGTATTTGCATTGGTTAGAAAGGTTGTGTTAGTTAAGTCATTTAGATACAAGAATGCTCTATTGCATAAAATGTTCTGTCCACCGCACTTCCTTCCCACCATGCATGAAATAAAATACATATCTAAGAAGAGAGGGGAGGTAAATAGTCACTCCAAATGCTATTTTATTTAGTTTCCAATCCATTACAAGACGGTGTAACCAACATTATACCTTCCATAGTGGGTCTATGTGGGTTGTTGGTGTAAAGTCAACAGAGAGTAGAAGTGCAAACTTGGATTGAGGAACTGCAAGGTAAGGTTCGTCCTAGTGAATTTCTAGAGAGTAATGTTGAATGTCGCAGTTGCAAGAATGCAAAGATAGTTTTGATTTCTAGGATAATCTTTGCAAGTGATTGTTCCTCCACTAAGTAGAGTAATCTGAATGCAGAAACAAGGCACCAAAGGTACAGGGATGTAGAAATAGGTCTTGCGGCTGATGTGGATGCAAGAAAACCAAGGCTTGCAGAAACCTATAAATTTCCCATCGCATGGACTTGAATCATTTATCTCCTCTTGAGTGGCTATGGCACCATTTCTATCTATTACATTTGCATAAATATATATTTGTAGTTACTATTTGATTTCCCCATTTCAGTAGGCTAGTTTAACATTATTAAGGTTCTCACTTCTTTGCGAACTCATTTTTTTAGCCTGATATGGATCAACTTCTTGATGCTGCACCTTTTAAGAATTTTTTTTAGTCCTTTATTTATGATACACCTCCAAGTGTATGTATTGTGCATGCCTTGCACTATTGAGAACCCTCTTCTATGCTACCCATTATTATCCATACATGTATCTTGTATACTGTCATTGCACCATTCTTAACGCTGCACATTTTAAGGCTTATACTTCTTCCTCAGCATAGGTGCATTTGTCACATCTCAAATAAGGTGCACTATATATATGTGTGTGTGTTGTTTCTCTTAACGAAAACAAAATGATGGGTCAGCCCTGCTTTTTCTTTTATGAGAACAAGTTCCTCCCCTTAACAAAATTTGAACATTTCATTTAGATTGGCCACCTTAATTTGAATTTTAAGGATAAAATAAGGCTAGAAAATCTCATTGACTACTTCTTGAATGGATTTTGACTTTATATTGGGAGATACAATTCTTATTCTTATAAGGGTGTTCCACTTGTTAGAATCTTTGTCACAAATCTGTATTGAATATTACCTGTGTTGCTTCTCAAGAGATATCTGACCATAATATCTCTTCATTCTGGTTCACTACAGACTAACACTTATGTGGTGATTCCCTCTTTTATCAGAAGAATTATGATACATACAGATTTACTCGCTTGAGTGTTATTCATATATACATGTCCTTTGTTTCTTCACAGGTTGAGCCGATTGTTTTTTCACAGGTTAAGCTGATTGTTGTGTGAAAATGGAGGAGGGGCATGTCGATATTGAAATGATCAACAGAGAAGCGGTAGATTTGGTGAGTTTATGGATCTTTTGGGAACTTTTGGTTGGAAAATCTATTTTGTTTATGCCTTTGCATATTTCGCTTTTTACTATGGTTGTTATATTGTTTGATTTATGTGTATGGTAATAATGTGGCTTCTTTGGAGATCATCATTGTGTATGTAATGTGAGTGTAATAATGGCTCTGATACAAATCCAATGTTGGTCTTGAGTTCATACCCCCATGTGGTGCATGCGCATCGTTACAAATCCACGTACATATCCCAGGTTGAATTTCTACGACTAACATGGGAATCATGATGAATGTCTGGTCTAGATTTTTTGTTAAGAATCCATGTCCACATGTAGTTGGTCTTGATTTTTTGAGTCTGACTTCGACCATTTACTACTTGTTTAGGGATAAGTTGGGATTTCGTACATTATTTCAATACAGATTGGGGAAGTTGGGAAGTTAGTCTCTTTAATTCCTGGAAGTGATTTGGGTTGTTCTTCATGCTACTTTATTGTTAATCTCTATTGAGTCTTCTAATGATTCTTAATCCATAAAGGGACTTCTGGTACATTTGAATAAGGAATTGGTTGAATTTGGGTTTAGGAATTTTTTAAAAGAAGATATAGGTTTCTATAATCATACTAAACCCTAAATGTTTTATTGTGCCTTTCTACACAAAAAGGGTGTAAAGAGACCTAAAAAATCATATTTCAGTTAATTTTAGACCCTAAAAACCAAGTCTAGGTGTGATTTAACCTTTAAGTCATTTTGGGTAGCTCTATGAGCTCTTTTCATGATTAAATATCACCTCTTCCAAGTTGAAGTAATTATGGGCACATATTTAACCTCAAACAATGGTTGTTTTGAAGATTTGGGTTTGAATAACAAGGAGAATACCTAAAACCATGAAATATGGATAAGTAGCAGCAATTCTAGGCATGGAGACATCCTTAACATCCACTCCTCGACAGCACAAAGTTCATTTCATACCCTAGAACAACAATATATAGACCTGATATTGTCTTTTAAAGTAGAACTTTTTCCAAAATGGTTGAAACAACAGTAAAAAACCCCTGAAAAATCATCATTTCAATCATTGAGCAGTCTTCTTGAAGCATTGTAGAAAATTTTTGGGACATGAGTCAGAGGAGAATATTCATTCTTTTCTTTCCAAAGCATAAAAAACAACACCCTCCATCATATTCATAGATGAAATTGATGCTAATAGTGCTAAGATAGAAATTTTTCTGTTGGGGAGATTGGAATTTTCTAATATTTTAGATTACTAACAAAATTATTTCAATGTGGCTATTTTCATTATCTTGGACACCTGTTGGAGAAACCCACCAACAAAGCCTCATTGACAGGGGTTCTCACTCTATCGATGCCCAACCAACATGATCTCCCCGAGCACCGGTCGAGACAGGTTTTACCCTTCCTAGCAACATCCGCAAAGCAGACAAAGTCTCACCCGAGATGTTCAAGGGAGAGCTATCGAAACTGAGTTTCCGGCAGTGAGGATGGAGGATATGGGATCTAACAGTGAGACAACATAACTATTGGATCCAGAACTATGCAGTCATTATTGATTCATTTCCACAACTATAGATTGCATCATACATTTGTCACAGTATCGCCAATACAGCAACATCATTCATAAAATATCTCAACTCATAATGCAATGGAAATGTAACAAACTTAAAACAGATCGCATCGACATCAATATAGAAGAAATGGAATATACCATAGTGACATCATAACATATCGCAGCATCATAATGATCTAGATCATAACAAAATAGATAGCAGCATCATAATAGATCTAGATCACAGAAGTATCATAATAGATCTAGATCATAGCAGCATCATAACATATTAGATCGTAGCGGGAATAAAAGAGAATATTTGTGCAACAAATGTCATATCATATTAAATCTGCGCAAAAGATCCAAAAGGAACAAGTATTATCCACAACAGGAGGCTGAATACATCAAAAAATAATCCATATAGATAGCATATCCAACAAAAAATTATTCAAAACTAGATCGCACTAGACCTCATGCGATAATCATAGGGTTGTCGATCAATCCGATCTCTATTCAATTGCAAAACTAGTTCTATATATAGGCTTGCACCTTTTCATTGAAGGTCCACTTCTAACTAAATTATAACCTCTAATCACCTATGGTGACAAAACTTGGTCAAATAGTCTATTAAATATTCAAAAAATTATTTTTCCACCCATCGCGCTGATCTGGCGTTGCGTGGTACTGCATGAGCTTGTGTAGCTACTGCGGTGTTGTGCAACTCACTTACTAAAACCCATGCCAGAAACACCTTGAAGACTTCTACATAGCTTGAGGAAGGGGTTGGTTAGACCTAAAAATGAGTGGGTGAAATAGAACATTAATAAGATAGTAGAGGACAATCGAGTTGTTTAACGGAATAAAGAGAGTGTAGAATTAGAGGGTACATGTTCTTAAGCTATGGTGAAATGCCCTACAATTCTATACCAAGTACCAAATTTGATGGATTATTCACCTTAACTCAACTTAGTTTCCTCAAAAAGCCATGCATGCTATCCAATCTTAACCCACTTCTTAGTATTTTCTCCCACATCTTGAATGTTTGTTGTTCATAAATTCTAATTTGCACCTATTGTCCAATTTTTCCACTCTACTAGGATTATTTCAAAACTATTATTCCCTTTTAGTGGTCCATGAAATCAGAATTTTTTTTGTAGTGACCCTTATAGACTACTTCCCCAAGAAGTTTAATGGGCCAGCTCATTGCTTTAAAGACTTGAGTTTTGAAATTTTCATAACATATACTAAACTAAGAAGATTTAGTCTATCACAAATTAGATCACTTCCTACAATGAAAAATGAGGAATGTCCCTATCCTTCCTAATTGTGTGCAGACATATTCTAATGATGCAACATGTATTAACGACATTTCACTAGTGGTCGAGATAAATGATTTCGAATCAGATGCATACTTTGACACTGAATCAAAACTCGAGAAGGGGAATGACAGAGGGAAGAAGATTATCGATGCAAAGCCCAACGCCATCATTTCCACAATGAAGATCCAAAAGGAAGAACTAGAAGATTCATAGGAGGAGGAGCATATTTTCCACTCCTAGATGTGGGTAAAGGGTTCCATGCTACAGTTCATTGTCGATAGTGGGAGCCAAAAGAACATAATTTTAGCAAAGTTCATGAAGTGTTTCGTATTTTTGACCACAGCACACCCACAGGCGTACACCATCGGGTGGCTTCATCAAGGATAGGATCTTCACGTCAGCCAGCAGTGTCACCTTCCCTACAGCATCAAGCCCTTCATTGATGAGGTATTATGTGATATTGCTCCTCTTGATGTTTGTGATGTATTATTGGGTCAACCATACTTATGGAAGTGACATGCTATGTATGAGTCTTGGCCTCATATTGTTATTATTACGTTGTGAAATAAGTTGTATAGGATACCAGAGGTACCACCTCCTACTGATATCTCTTTGGTTACTACAAAACAATGCAGTAAGCTCATTTCCAAAACTAGGAAATTTGTTTTCTTGATGATCCGCCCTCAGGGAAAGAAGAAGATCATGGCCACGGCCTCCAAACAAGGCCCATCCGCATGACAACAACAAATGGACAAGGTCGTGGAGGAGTACTGGGACATATTCACCTCACCCACAGGGGTTCCTCTGCACTGTCAAGTCAAGCACCCCATCGATCTGACCCTAGGTGTGCCAATGCCCAATGGACTGATCTATCAATGATCTATTCTGGAGAATGATGAAATCAAGAGGCAAATTTAGGAGCTACTACAGAAGGGTCACCTCTAGCCAAGTTCATCGCCCTGTGGGAGCCTGATCATGTTGGTACAAAATAAGGATCGGACTTGGAGATTTAACAAGATTGACTTAAAGTCCAGGTATCACCAGGTGCTGATCTAACTGATCGATGTATGGAAGACTGCCTTCAAAGCCAAGGAGGGCCTTTTTGAATGGTTGGTCATGCCTTTCAATCCGATGAATGCTCCTGAAACCTTCATGAGACTGATGGAAGACATCCTACAACCATTCACCAACTCATTTGTAGTAGTGTACTTGGATGACATCCTGATATTCAGCCAGAATTGGGAAGAGCACCTCCACCACATCCAACAGGTCCTCCAAACACTGCAGCAACACAAATTGTGTGCCAATTTGGAAAAGTGCACTTTTGGCATGACCCAGGTTGAGTATCTGGGATACATTATTGATGAGTATGGGGTACATGTGGATCCAACCAAGATCCAAGTCATTCGGGATTAGCTAGCCCGAACTACTCTAACAGATCTTTGCAGCTTTCTGGTTCTTGCTAATTTCTACTGCAGGTTCATGTTGGGATTCTCTCATGTCACTTGGCCCTTGAGTCAAGTCACCAAGGGAGGAGCAAAAGGAAAATTCTTCTGGTTAGAAAATCAACAGAAGGTGTTTGCAGAATTGAAACATTGCCTTTGTTGTTCCCCAGTGCTCACATTACCAGACTTGCAACAACCATTTGAGATTGAGATAGATGCCTCTAACTATGCTATTGGGGAAGTCCTTACTCAACAAGGGAATCCAGTGGCATATCATAGTGAGACATTGTTTGATACAGTATGCAAATATCCCACTTATGACAAAGAAATGTATTCCATTATACAGGATTGTCGGCAATGGAAGCATTACATTTTGGGGAAGGAAACAATCATCCACAAAGACCATCGACCCCTGTAGTTCATATAGACACAAGGGAAGTTATAGAATGATCACCATCAGAAGTGGTCCACATATCTACAACAATTTCATTTGAATGTATAAGAAGGGGAGCACCAATAATGTTGTAGACTACCTCAGCTGACCACCGATTACGACGATAACAACCATGCTAAACTCTTGTGGGAATGAGACCTCTGATTGCCTGCTTCTCTACAAGAGCGATCTAGAATTCAGCCACACATACAGGATGCTCTTGGAGGGAAACCAAGTTCCAAATTTTCACCTCTAGGATGCAGTACTCTGTCACATGGGATACCTTTGTGTTCCTTCTAGCGAGCGTGCCAAGATGATTTGGGAAGCGCACTACAGTTGGGTTGTTGGGCATTTCAAGGTCAAGAAAATAGTGGTAGTACTACAGAAGTATTTCTATTGGCTGAACCTTCGATGGGACGTTGGGAATTACATTCGATCCTGCACTACCTGCACCATTGCCAAACCATCCATTAAGAACCAAGGCCTCTATAATCCATTGCCTACCCCTAGTTGACCTTGGGAATACATCTCCATGGATTACAAGTTGGGCCTTCCTTCTACTAAGCATGGAAAATATTGTGTGTTCATGGTCATCGATAGATTCTCAAAGACGACCATAATGGCAGCCTGCAAGAAGAATATCACAGCAAAATCCACTACTAAACTCTTCTTTGAACGAGTGTGGGTACACTTCGAGATCCCACAGTCTATAATATCAGATCAAGATAGTAGGTTCCTTAGTACATTTAGGTCTAGGCTATGGTTAATGCTAGACACCAAGCTCACAAAGTCCACATCTTTCCATCCCCAGACTGATGGTCAGATAGAGGTCATCAACCGGATGATCGTACACATTTTGCACATGTACAACTCAAAGAATCCATGCACATGGGATGAGAGCCTCCCCTATGTACAACATAGCTATAAATAGGCCCTCCACAGCTCAACCAACCATAGCCCCTTTCAGGTGGACTTGGGATTCCAGCCACTATGTCCAATTGACGTCGCCATGCCATTTGCAGCTACTCAGGCTGATTCAGCTCATGTCCAGTCTGAAGTTTCTAAGGTGAACTGCTTCATTGAGAAAATTCAACATATTCACCAGCAAGTTCATGACATATTGGATAGATCCAATGCCAAGTACAAGCAGTGGCATGATCATCATCGGGTGCAACACAACTTCCAGGTGGGAGACAAAGTGTGGCTACATTTGTAGAAGGAGTGCCTCGCTAGACCCCACCACAAGCTTCGCCCGCTCTGATATGGGCCATACACCATCACCAAGGCTGTGGTGGACAATGCCTTTGAGCTCAGTATTCCACCATTCATTGGTATGCATCAAATGTTCAATGTGGACCAACTTCGGCCCTACTTTGCACCTCCATTGGACACATCAGATGTGGCAGAACAACTTACACCAACAGAGTTAAACTCCGACTGCATGGAGCAAGCCACAACTGATTAGATTATGGACACATAGATCAAGAACACCCACCAACAGAAGATCTAGCTATATCGAGTTATCAAACCAGAACAACTCCTTCACCAGGGAAAGTGGCTCACCAGAGACCAAGTTCAGCAGAAGTTTCCTCATTTCATGGAGGAATTCAATGTAATAGGGACCATTGCTTCATAAGGGAGGAGGAATGACCTAGGAGGATATTGGTGGCCACCCACCTATCCCACTTGGACCCCCACCATTGTTTCTTTCAATTTTCCAGTTTCCTTAATTGTAGCACAATTTACTATTTTTGGCAGTTTTCGGGTCCTAAACTTTCGAAGCCATTTTGAGGCCCTAAACGACGTTTTTCAGCATCGAATGGTCAAAAAATTATGAGCCCATTTTGGGCTTAATATTTGTGAATTATGGATGTAGTACTTGAAGAGATATTTCTAACGATGTATCATGTGCGTCAAACAGAGTTAGTATGCCAAAGTTATGACCCCAGGAAATTGATGTACCAAGTTACCCAACGGGGCCCACATTCTAGAATTTCACCTCCTAGGGTTAGGTTTTCAGATGTGTAGGTTTTCCATTGTTTCTCAATAATATATAGGCCTTTGAGACTCATTCTAATATAGAGTTCAGAGGCATGTAGCCGCCACATCTCTTCTCAGAGATAAGCTACCAGCACTCTAGCTAGTTTATTTCCATTCTGTATGTAAACAAGGTTCAGTTCTTTGATTAATGAAATGAAGTGTTATTTCCACTAGTGGAAAATGAGAGATTAGTGACCAGGAGACCAAAATTTTTGGTCACCATAGTTTTTTTAAAGGGATAAATGACCAAAATTGATAAATTTAAGTGAGATAACTAAAAAAGACCAAGATAAATGACCACTTTTGGTCATGGGATAAAAACCAACTAAAAACGACCAAGATAAATGACCAAATTTGGTCACGGGATATCTAGACTAAAAATGACCACATAACAATTTGTCATTTATTTAATCATTTATAGTTGTCACTCTAGCAATAAAAAAAATTCCCAATTGTTTTTCAAACCCTAACCAACCATGAGCAAGAAGGTGGGAAATGGGGCAATTACCTAGTTTTGGAAACCAAAAATCCCACATCCAATCCTAAAGAATCCCCATCAAAACCCTTTGTCTATACTTGGTTTTACCTTTTAGCACTAGTCCTAAAGCGCGGATTTTTCCACGGAGGTTTTCCATGTTTCTTACTTTTTGGTGTAAAATCCGATGTAACAGGAATGAGGCGTCACTGTATCCACGCCTAGTCGTCGCTGTATCCACGCATGGACTCTTAGACGTCTCTGTATCCACGCCTAAACTCTTGGACGTCGCTGTATCCATGCCTAACTGTCTCTATAGCGACGGCACCGTCTTTTTGTCCTCTGGGGTTGAATCAAAGAGAAGCAAAAAAGGGATCTAGTGGCATCACCAAAAGTTTTCAAACCTAACATGGATGGAGGGCTAGGTTCAAGAGATCTTGACCTCGAAAATGGAACATTGGGGGCCAAGTTATGGTGTATGTGGTTGAAGAATCCTATTTATCCTTAGGTTCATTTGTGGAATCGTAATTATGCGACCAATATGTATCTTCAAGATATTATTCACAGTTATGGGAATCATTCAGGCTTGATCATATGGAACACAACATAGGTTAATCCAAGTCTAGTTCAAAGGAATATTTTTTTAGAAATTGGGATGACAGAACTACTTTATTTTGGGAATATGCTTGGTAGAAATCCTCCCCCTAGATTCCTAACCCCAATGGAATCATCTCCATGTCAACATGATTAATAGGAATAAAACAATAGTCCACCAATATTTGGATGACATTGAATCCAACTAATCCACGCATGCTTAGATCCCCTTAGAGAAATGGGACCTTTCAAAGAATCTTCTTAGGATCAAAGAACTTACTTAGGATGGATGATATTTATCTCTAGAGACCTCTAGTGAGGGACATGTTGGATACTCTTAGGTGGGGTTAACAATCAAAGGAGAGATACGATATTAAATAAGCTTACTCCCTTCTCCCATAAAAACATGATAGGGAAAAGAAGCGAAGTAGATTTGGACTCAAAATATTTGGCCCAATGTTTCCACCTTTCATTGGTTGGTTGTCAAGGGATGTTCTCTTTCTTGGGACCATATCAAAAAATGAGGGTTTGAAGGACTCTCACAATGATCCTTATGTGATAAATTGGAGGAAATGTGAAACCAACTCCTCAACCTCTACCTTTTCTTGTCCTTGCTCTAGGATCGAGGAGTGAATTCCATGCAAAATTCTGATGGGAAGAGAGACTACATCACTGCTAAAATTGAATCATGGCATCCAATGGATCTCCAAAGCAAAATTTTGAACAAGATTTCCAAACCTATTTGACCTATCCCACAATCAGAAGTTCAGGGGGGAATTCCCATAAAAATAATCCAAAAGGGTTTATTATTGAAACTGGAGGCTCGGTGTGTCTAGTTCCTGTTCTATTTTCCCTCCATCTATGACAGGCATTGCTTTATTACTGGGATCGCCAACCAGCAAAAACCTGTAAGTAGCGGGATAGAATAGTAGATCAACTCTTGGATCTATGGCACACATGGAATTTAGTAGCAGCATCGAGTACCAGCATTGTCTCCAGGGATCGAAACCTGCCAATTGGGTATGCTCGGCTCCACTAGTAACACATTTTTTTTAAGAGCATTTTAGTAAGAATAAAATCCAATTGGGTTACCAATTATAATTAATTGGCCCCCAGTAGGTTTGTAGAAAGGAAAAGGTTAACTGAAAATGAGCGAGGATACAAGCCGCAGTTCTCGGCTTATTATTACTGTCTCCAGCTCCTCCCCATTAGTAGGCACCTATGGTAACCCTTCATTGTAGCATCACCTCTCTCTGTGTATCGCCTTTTGGTATCATCTTTGTAGACTTGTTCCTTATATACGTCTTCGGCACCCCTTTCCATTCTTACAGCCTGTTTTATTTTATTAGTTCATGTATCATGTATTCCGAACAGGTAAAGTGCTTGTTCTGGTAATATAACATTGGAATTATCTGGCTCTGGGGTGTTCACTGGAAGGAGGGAGACATTGAACTGGTTCGGCCGAGCATTTTGAGGACTGATCATTTGACAGAGCCGGACGAGGGTAAATTGTTTATCCCTAAATTGAGGATACTTTTTTAGGGCAGGATTTTCCTCATCTTTAATAGGTAGGATAGAGGTGGCTAGAGCTTGGGTAGGAGTTTAAGAAGCAAAGTAGGTAGAAGGAGCAGTCCACCGTTTCGATTTGGAGTAGTCCGCCATTTCGTCGATTTGGAGCAGTCCGCCATTTTGATTTGGAGAAGATTCAGTCCGCTACCATTCCATTCCAAATGTCTACGGTAAGTGACATTGAGCTATTTTGATTTGGTTAAATAGCTCAATACAACAGATCATAGGTAAATACGAAAAATCACAGGTTAAATGAAGAAATTAGAGGTTAAATGAACTAAATTATAGAATAACTGAAAATTTTGTGTTTTTAAGCACCAGATGGAAATAATTACTCGTTAAATGAAAAAAATTGCAGGTTAACTTTTTCACATTAAGTTTTCAGCGTATATGGGCCATTAACTGTTATGTTGACTAAACAGGGATTATTGTGAACCAAGCCCAGCATATCTGAATCATTTCATATATTTGACAACTATGACGGAGGTTTACCATAGTTACTACAATTAAACTCTAGAACTGCTCGAATAATTGCAGAATTTGCCATAGGGAGATTATTTTAAATCCTTCACTATACAGCCTTGAAAGATTAGTTCCTGGAATTTAGAAGGATGATAAAATCGTTATCCAAAGGTTCCTTTGTCTGTATCTTTCTAACCATTACCCAACTGTTAGGGAATTTCCTAAACTGGTCAAGTACTAGGTTCTAACACGCTCTTCTGTTCCACCTTTAATTGTGTAGGTATCCCTGCTTAAAAATCTTGTGGGAAAAATCTAAATACTGTCGTGGAAAAGATATGTACAAGCCTTGAAATTTCTTGATTCTCAATATCGTAAGTGCCACACAGTTTGGAGACAATATAGCAAAAGAAACAACTACTT
>LPNX010961499.1:365270-435805 GCA_001517045.1 Pseudotsuga menziesii | reverse complement strand
AGGCAATCTGCCACAGCTCTGATTTTTAGTAATTAAAACGAATTTAATTTAAGATGAATATAATGTTCTGTAAATGTATTCTTCATAGTTATTCTCGTCTCGTCTTTGGCCTTCTATTTTTTCCTGGCTTTCTATTTGAATTTAATTTAATGATATTAAAAATTTATATTGATTAATAATGGACACCATTAAAACTACTAAAATGTAATAACCACACATAAAACCACTAAAAATGACTAAATTAGGGACCAATAAATGAGATTAATGACCAAAATTCATATATAAAAGAACAAAAAATTGAGAGACACGTGACCAAACAATAAGATATAAATGACTAAAAAAACGACCAAAATTCGCATATCAATGACCAAAAAACAGTTTTGGTGGCTAATTTGCGGTCTTTTAATACGCGACCAAATTTGGTCATATTCTAGTTTGCTATGTGGTCATTAATTTGGTCATAAATGTGGTCATATATTTGGTCATCGATTCAAATATGACCAAATTAATAACCAAATATATGACCAAATTAATGACCAACTGACAAGCTATAAATGACCAAAATAAAAATGACCAATTTTGGTCGCGTAATAAAAGACCGTAAATTAGCCACCGGTGATCGCCAAACCAAAAGTGGTCATTGATATGCGGATTTTGGTCATTTTTTTGGTCACTAATCTCTCATTTTCTACTAGTGTTCTACTACATATTTGTTTCTATGGTTATTTGTGTATTCTGTTGCGTTTCTGCATAAATTCGGATTAGTTGGAATCAACACCTAGAGCAGGATTCTCTTCAATTTTGGGATTTGAGGGAAAATGTATGTGTTAGGGATCCTATCACATGTTGGTGACAGTTTTGAGTGTAACAGGTTATGAGTTTGGTTATACACTTGTATTAAGTTAAATGTTCAACGTATCCAAAGCTTGCTTTGGACATGGTTGAACCAACTAAAAATTAGAAACTGTTTCAATCACACGCTTTAAACGGCACACACTCCAAAAATTTGCTATAATGGCATGATCGTTTTTAGGCATGCCAAGTTGGTTGCATGATCGTTTGGAAAGTTGAATGCGACACGCTTTAATACTAGCACTATGTGAACCTTCTTCAATTCCATCGCCATCACTAACTATTATTACTGTGGAGCATTTTAGCCACCTTTCCTAAACACACTATATTCCTTCCTCTATTTCCATCATGCCAAACCGATTCGAGCCTAAAATTTATCAGGATCTGTTACAAATTATAGAGTTTAGGGAATGTAGGGAAGTTTTTTTTTGAGTTGAATGGAACCCATTCCTCAATTCACTGCAAGGTTACGATGAAGAGATCTCATTGTTCTTCACAATGGGATTCAATTGGAGGATGGCCAGAGTAGGTCACCTTTCTTTTCAAGTCACTGAAGAGTCAATTTCCCATGCCACTAAGCTTGCCCGAGAGGGTGAACGATGGCATAAACATTGGTTCATTCCGTGAGAATGACATAATTTTTATCTGAAGCCTGAGTTTCAGTATGTAACAGGTGTGAAAGGTTACCATCACAGCTGGATAAAGCCAGAGTATATCAAGCCGTTGAAAGTCATCATTCACCTAGTTACTTGTGAAGGTAAATTTATCATTTCCAAGTATTTTCACCTTCGGTTATTAGCCCACTTTGTTGATAATAGATGTTTGAATTTCCACTTCTTTTTCTGCCATTGCTTAGAAAAAAATGTCAAATTTGGTCCGAAAGAATACCCTTTAGTTCCGGCAAGCAATATAGTAAATTTAGTTCTGTTTATTCCATTTTTTATCATGAGTTTTCTTAAGAGTATGCTAGTTTGTTAAAGGATACTTTGAATTATGAAATTAGCTTAAGTTATATTGCTATGGAATTCAGTCATTAAAGTAGGTTTACTTCATGCTTTTACATTGCAGTAGTACATGCACGAGGCAACTACCTTTCAATAAATAATTTAAATTTATTGTTTCTTTAAAGTTTTAACATTTTATTCAAACACGCTGTCATACAGTCAGTCTGTTCCACCTTTTATACAGACTCATGCTTTGTTGCAAAAGGACTGCAATGTGTATTGCTTATGTGTCTTCAATAAAATGATAGGTATTCATTTTTATGATCCACTTGTTTCAGGTAAGGAGCTCAGCCTAAAGCTGCAAGGCCACTATAACAGTGGGTGCTTCCTCCTTCCGCATTTCGCTTTCTGCAGTATGGAATGCGGAAATCTGTTTTTTTCAGCTCATTGGGAAATTCTATTCCCAGCTTCCAGCTTCCGCCTATGAGGATTCAAGAATTTTCATTTTTCATCAATAATTTTTTTTTCCGACTTCCGGTTTCCACTGTGCGAAATGCGGAAATTGGAACTTACATGTTCGCAATTAACTTTTTGTGCTTTCCGAGTTCTGCTTACTACCATGCGGAATGCAAAAAATGGAGAAGTTTTTGTCCCTTTTTTATTTTTCTCATTTTTTGACTTCTGATTTCTGCACTACGGAATGCGTAAATATGAACTTTGATGTTTTTCTTCGCAAATTTATTTTCTTTCGCTTTTCGAAGTATCGAATGCAAAATGTGGAGATTCGATATGTTTTTAGCTCAAATATAAGAAACGTTGTGCACGATAATTTGACAAATTTAAATTTTCAACAATATAAAAGTTCTAAAATTTACATTTAGAAAAATTTGGTGGATTTAAATCTTCAACAATATAAAACTTTGAAATTTACAATTATGTAATTTTTATATTATTCAATTTTTTTGGATAATAATATTTTCTTTTTTTAAGAAAATGAAGTTGCTTCAACTAAAAAACAAGTTAAATAAGTCTTTAAAATAAATTATAAAAATAGTAATAAGAAAGTATAATAAGAATTCTTTATGTAAATAGAGCTTAGGTACCACTTCCGCCTTCCACATTCCGCTTTCCACAGTGCAGAATGCAGGGATTCATTTTTTTAAACTCATGGGGGGAATATATTCCTGCCTTCCGGCTATGTGGGTTCCTGAATTTTCATTTCTGGCTTGCCGACTTTCGCTATCTGCTGTGAGGAATGCGGAAATCGAAAGTTACGCGTTCGCAATTAACTTTCCTTGCTTTCCGACTTCTGGTTTTCGTTGTGCAAAATGCAAAATGCGGAAGACGGGAAATTCTTTGTCGCTTTTTTTTTTATTTTTCTCTTTTTTCCACACTGCAAGATGCGAAAATCAGAGCTTTGATGTTTTTATTTGCAATTTTTTTTCTTCCGCTTTCCGAAGTACGAAATGAGGATTGTGGAACTTCGATACATTTTTAGTTCAAATAAATTTATTTTCGACTTCTTCTTTTTGCTATGCGAAATGTGGAAGCCAGAGATGCCAAACTAAAATGTAACATAAAATAATAACATATTCAAAAATAAAAATGAACTAAAAATGTCACATGGGTTGATTTTTTTTTTAAATATTCATTTTAGTTAGGTCACATGAATATGTTACATTGCGGAATGTGAAACTTCGATACATTTTTAGTTCAAATATAATAAACTTTGTCCATGGTAATTTGACGAATTTAAATTTTCAACAATATAAAACTTTTGAAATTTACAATTAGGAAAATTTGGCTGATTTAAATCTTCAACAATATAAAACTTTTGAAATTTACAATTATGTAATTTTTATATTATTCTATTTTTTTGCATTATATATATATATATATATATATATATATATATATATAATGAAGCTAGTTCAACTAAAAAAACAAGTTAAATGAATCTTTAAAACAAATTATAAAAGTTGGAGTAAGAAAGTATAATAAGAAGTCTTTATGTAAGTAGAGCTTAGGTAGCACTTTCTCCTTCCACATTCTTCTTTATGCTGTGCAGAATATGGGAATCCATTTTTTTCAACTCATCAAGGAAATCTATTATTTATTTATGCCTCCTGCCTATGCGGATTCCTTAATTTTCATTTCTTTATTGCCGACTTCCGCATTCTACACAACGGAATGCGTAAATTGGAAATTACATGTTCGCAATTAACTTTCTCTCCTTTCTGAATTCTTCTTTCCACTGTATGGAATGCAGAAGATGAAAAAGTCTTTGTCGCTTTTTTTCTCATTTTTATGACTTCCAGTTTCCACAGTGCAGAATCTAGAAATTGGAGATTTGATGTTTTTCTTTGCAATTTTTATCTCTTCCACTTTCTGAGGTGCATAATGCAGAATGTGGAACTTCGATACGTCTTTAGTTCAAATAAATTTCTTTCCAAATTCTGCTTTTCACTGTGTGCAGAATGCAGAAATATTAAGTTACATGTTCGCAATTAACTTTCCATGCTTTCTGACTTTTGCTTTCTGTTGTGGGGAATGCGGAAGCCAGAAAATTATTTGTTGTTTTTTTTAATTTTTCTTATTTTTCTAACTTCCGGTTTCCACAATGCGGAATGCAGAAATCAGAGCTTTGATGTTTTTCTTCACAATGTTTTTTCTTCCACTTTC
This sequence comes from Pseudotsuga menziesii, assembly GCA_001517045.1. NCBI lineage: Eukaryota > Viridiplantae > Streptophyta > Pinopsida > Pinales > Pinaceae > Pseudotsuga > Pseudotsuga menziesii. Next base: position 431,327 of record LPNX010961499.1, on the reverse strand, counting down.
CAAAGTACGAAATGTGGAATTATGAACTTCGATACATTTTTAGTAAATAAATTTCTTTCCAACTTCCGCTTTCTGGTGAGCGGAATGTGGAAGCTGGAAATGCCAAATCCAAACTTTTCCCAAGTTTCTATTTCAGAAGTTTCAGTTGCGCTCTTTAATCTTAGCTTTTGGTTGTCTTTTTGTTTTTCGACTTTCACCCAAGAAAACAAAGAGAAAATAGATTAAAACCTTGACCTAGAAGGCCTATGCTATTCTTCCAACTGTTTTATGACGTATAAAATATCTTTTGTAAGCTCAAAAAACCATAAGAACTTGTTCTATGTTTGTCATAGTCCATATTTAATATTTATAATAGATATTGAATAACAATAACCGGACTCGCAACATATGTTCATCCGATTTTCTTTTTATATGCATTTTAGTTAGGTCACATGAATATGTTACATTACAACTTTTTTTCATGCCCTGTTTCATTCCACAAGAAGAAATAACCATCACGTTGTGGAGACTATGCTAAATGGAGATTCTATTTCACTTTTTCTATGTGGTGTTGTCAACCTTTTCCCACTGGTGCAGGTCTCCTCATTAACCAAGTGAACTGAATCAACTCATAATCTATTTGGTTCCAAATTTCTATCTCAAACGACCTTCATAGGCATGAGCAATTGCTTCCAATTATATACAGTATTCTTGTAGAAAATGGACAACTAAAATAAGGAACTATAATCAAAGTTACCCAATGTACATGCAATTTTGTACATAATGTAATGTGCATTTAATTTCTTCATTTTTTTCCCACTTAATCAATTTCAAATTGTTCATGCATCCAATGTTTTTCTCTCCCATTGAACTCCAGCATACTTATTCTCACAGGACTATTGCATTACTTGCACTCGAAGTTTTCATAGTGGATGAAACAATTATTGGAGATCGTGCACCTTACCACTTACCTGTAACTTCTCCCTCATAGAGTAGTTCCTCTATTACAGTGAACCCTATCTCAATAAATGAAAACCCTGCCTTGGTTGCATCAACTATCCCATTCACATCACTCTCCCCTTCTAGCAAAGTTTGGAACATTCAAGGTCGAGTTACTGCCCAGACCAACATACATGTATATGGAAACCAACGAGGGTCTGGAAAGGTGTTTGGATTTGACCTTGTTAATGCTTCATGCAATGAAATACATATATCTGCATTCAATGAATTGTCACTCTCTTTGTATGACCAAATACAAATAGGAATAGTGTACATAGTATCAAATGGCACAGTGAGAGCATCCAATCCAATTTTCAACCATTTGAAAAACCATAATGAGATTTTCCTAGGTTCCTCCTCAACCATCCAACCATTATTAGATGAATATACCTTAATACCTTTATATTTATTTAACTTTAAAACTATTCAGGAGAGTCAAACTATACCTGTCAATTCCATGGTTGACCTTGTTGGACTTGTCATTTCAGTTTCACCTACATCCATGATACAAAAACAGGATGGTGTTGAGTTTGTTAGGTGCAACATTAGACTTTGTGACATGTGAGGCTATAGTATTGACATAAGACTTTGGGACGAGCATTTCCAAATTGAAGGAGCCCATCTTGTCAATCTTCACAATTTACCTACTCGTCCAGCTATAGCAATCAAAGGCGGTCGTGTTATAGATTTTAATGGGAAAAATGTTGGAACTATTTCCAACACTACTATTTTTATAAACCCAAATATTGAAGAAACTTCAGTTCTCCAGAAATGGTTTCATGACAATGGATTTAGTTCAACATCACCATCTTTGAGCCAAAAATTCAATGCTTCTCATTTTGCTCCTCATAAAATCATTACCATCAATGAGCTACAAACTCTTCAACCATCTGAAAAACATTTTTGGTACTCTCTTGTAGCAACCATCACAAATGTTAACATGGATGACTTTCATTTCCTTGCATGCCCTCTTTTTGTTGATGGTATACAATGCATGAAAAATATTTCCCATAAAGTTGGAGATATTTGTCATTGTGGTAAATGTGATGGGGATTTTCTTCAATATGACTATCGATACATACTAAAGTTTGACTTGGAAGACGTCACTGGATACCTTCATGGTGTCATAGCTTTTGATGATGATGCAAACCAACTCATGGGAATTTTTGCAAAACACTTGTGTCTTCTCTCAACTGAAGCAACATCAATTGTTGAAATAGTCTAGAGGATCTGCAACAAACAATTACTTCTTACTCTTTCAGTTATAACAGAGACCTTCTGCGGAATTGCACACCTAAAAGTTGTAATTGTCATGGTTGAAAACACATAATTGGCAATTTCATATGTACATTTAAATATATAGGTTTTTTCAACTTGATATTAGGCATTCTTTATTGTCTATAATGAATGCTTTCAATTCTCAATTTTAACTTCTTATTTCATAGTTAATTATAACAAGGTATTTTGTTTAACTCCCTTATAGCACTTCTATTTTGCAGTCTCATAATTCAACTCTACAAGCTATCACTTTACACTTTTTACCTAAAATTTTGATGCAACCTATATGGTAACTTTTCAAAACAATACTAATTTTCTATTGCGTTTATTTATAAAATAAACAACCTTGCTCTCTTGTTTCTTAGCACAACTTTTCATTCTTCTGTATAAAACAATAATTACATCTAATGTTATTTTTTCATACATCATTTCTCATACTACACTTTGTTCTTCTATATTGTTTCTTTCTTACAATTATCAAGCTAGGACTTGAAAAAAATACTTACTCCATAAATATTATTTTAAGGTACATTCTTAGTTCCCAATATGCAATCACCTAACATTTTCTTTATATCCTCTGCTTTATACCCATATACTTTATAGTTAATACATATAAAAAAAGGGTCATTGCCAACAATCAAAGATTCTAAGTCTTTAACAAGTTTATGTTTTTCTTGTAGGAATTATGCCGACTCATGACAATAAACAAGCCAATGCACAAAGAAGAGTTGTATATGCACAGAACAAAGATAAAAAAACAAGAAACAATGTCTTCTTTATAGATCTGCTCGTCTATCTGTGGATATGTCTTCTTCAATTTCTGTTGCCCAACCTTCCAACATACCTTCAATTCCATCCCCTGTGCTAAATCCATCAAACAACCACCTCGATGATGCACATCAACGATTTTGTAAAAAAATGGACAAATTCAATGACATGCATGCACTACTACATTTCGATCCAAAATCCGACGGTTACTTCCGACGGCGCGTGGATTTTTTCTTTTAAACCTACCAAAAATCAGAAAGTTAGATTTTTTTTTTAAATTTTGGTCATAAGCGTAGCTTAAGCGATGGCTAGGATCATAAGCATCGCTTAAGGGACGGATGTCCTCACAAGTGTCGCTTAAGCGATGGCGCTTCAAATTGGTCAATCATTTAAATAAATAAACTTAATTGGTCAATTATAAGAAGAAGGTGCTAAGCGTCGCTTAAGCGACAGATCCTTTAAATTCTTTACAATGTCCAAATTAGCAGGAACAAGTGGAGAAGAGATTAATCACTTGAGGGAGAAGGATGCTTGATGCTCTTTCCTTTTCCAAGCAATATGGATCTCCTATCATTCCGAAGTTGTGCAATATGCAAGCGGTTGCCTTTCTGTCTAATGGAACAAGGTGGGGAGATCAACTGATCATGAAGTATTCAAGTTTTTGTAGTAAGCAGAAGACAAAGGTAGCAATATTCTTACCCTCATGCTCCTTTGTCCTGGTTGTTATCCGAAGGTCATTGGATAGCCTTAACACGTTTTGTCCATTTCCCATGCAGCAAGAACCTCCATGATTTGGGTTTTGATCACAAGATCAATGGGAAGAAGGATGGGATTCCGTTGAAACATATGATTGAACAGCTGGATTGCTCTGATGTGCCCTCCATGTTCATTTGACCCATTTCTCTGGAACCTATGCAGGATCCTGTTACCCTTGGTACAAGCCAGACCTATGAACGATCCAATATTTTGCAATGGTTTTCAATAGGGCATCATTACATCTGTCCGACAACTATGCAGGAGCTCTGGGATGTCTCTCTTACTCCAAACATGACCCTCTCCCATCTCATCTACAATTGGTTCTCACACAGATATATGATGCAGAAAAAACAGACCGAAAATGTTCAGGAGAGAGTGAAGGAGCTTCTAGAGAAGCTCAGGAAGGCTAAAGGGCAGACTAGAATAAAGGCTCTGTGTGCACTTAGTTTGATTGCACAAACAGATGAATCTGCAAGAAAGATTATAGTGGATGAAGGAGGGGTGATGTTGCTGTCATCTCTGTTGGGTCCCTTCACTTCTCATGCAGTTGGGACTGAAGCCATTGGTATTCTAGTTAGGCTTCCTTTGGATTCAGAAGGAAAAACAAGCCTCACAGAACCGTCAAAGATCTCTCTAATGGTGGACCTTCTGCACGAGGGTACCATGGAGACAAGAATAAATTCAGCAAAGCTCATTGAAACTCTAGTGGATATCGAAGATCTGAAGTCTGAGAACGTTTCAAGTTTTAGGCTTCTATTTGGCTTGTTGAGGCTTGTGAAGGACAAGAAGTATCCAAGGGCTATGGCAGCAGGACTCAGTTTGCTTAGAATTATATGTTCTTGCAAGCAGGTGAGGATTCAGGTTGTGGGTATTGGATTAGTTGTACAGTTGGTTGAGCTTCTTCCTTATGCAACAATCCCCTGTTCAGTAGTATTAAACCTAATTCCCGTTATCACATTTGCAATAGAAATATTTCTAAAGTAGAACTTCTTATATCACTATTGTGAACCATTTTTTTATGAATCATAGTACCTCTCAGGAATTCAAGTTCATTTTTTTATTTTGGGTATATATTCTATTTTTACAGAGATTCAATGCATGTGAAGTTATTAACGTAGGACATGCAATCTATTCATGATGATCATTCAACTAATTAATTTTTTGTATTCATGATGGTCATTCAACTAATTAATTCTTTTGTAGACTGGAGATAATTAATATCAGAAGTTTAAAAGGACAAGTAAAGGTTGTTGGGGAAGTTATATGTGTCGGTGGTGCAATGGTCATGACCTTATACAAAGGTCCTTCTCTTCTATCTTTATCACCTGGTGTTAAAAGCCATAAAATTACATACAATTCTCAACATAATATTATGCTGGGTTCGATATTAGTCTTTGGGAGTGTAGTTGTTTGGTCTGCATGTATTGCTTTTCAGGTAATAATCAATGCCCTTATTGACAAATCTATGTATTCCTTCTTCTGATTTATTATGCTCCATCTATAATTCCTTGACAGTTGATTTTTGAAACTGGATACAGGCTCCTATTTTGAAGAGATATCCAGCTCAATTATCAGTGACAGCACTCTCTAATTTTGTTGCAAGCATAGAATCTTCCCTAATTGCTATCATCTACAAGCATAAAAAGCCCAATCTCTGGGCTATACGATGGAGTGTTGAGCTTCTCAGCGTTTTATACTCAGTGAGCATCTTAGCGTTCAACAAAACTTGTAAACTCGAATACACTGCAAAATAGATCAACTCACTAGATATAACATGCCAATCCAGCCAATGAAAAGGTGAACAACTGGTCAATCATACCAGTTCAGAAGTAAAATATCCTAAACACCAGCCCCCTCCATTCTTTCATCAACTGAAAGCTGTGGCTGTAGCATTTGTAAAAGAGCACTGACACGTTCTTCATTAAGTTGGTGACAGGCTTCTTTATAAATAGAAGAATGCCAATCTGGAGAAAAAATGCACTCTTTAATAAAACTAAGCACTTCAACAGCTCCTTGTGCTTCAACTTTAAAACTAATACACAACAGCGCTGTTGCTGAGGTGACAGTGCATACTTGCTTTCAAAGTCTTGATTGAACCCCATTGGATTAAGAGCCAGAGTGGGACCTAAAGTGTACTGTGGATGCCCTGGGATAGTTTTTACTTCCAGAAAGACTAATTCCAACCATAGAGAAATAATTTAGTTCTAGAATTCGTTTGTACCAATCATCTAGTCTAGGAGGTTTACACTTTCTCATCCCACTTTACAGCCTGTCAAATCTACCTTTATTGTTCTCCAATGGGATCTGAAGGTGGATCAACTGACGCTTTGGAGGAGCTGGAAGCTTTGGTAATAATGTTTGCACATTTCTTGCAGCATCAAGTGCAGCTTCAAGAGGATCATCCTTCCTAGCAGACACCAACTCCTTTAAGAGCAAACCATCACCATATTTGCAGACAGTTGATGGTTTATGCACCCTGGATATTCTAGATATATTTTCAGCATCATATTTTTCGTCCCCAAGGCCATGTGACTCTAAACCAGTTCCAAAATTTGTTGCATCCCCAGTTCTATTTAAAATCTTGCTTTTGTTAAAATCTTTCAAGATTTCTTGTATTTTCTGGCTAGAAACATGTTTTTCATCACCAACAGTAGGTAAAGACGATGAATTATATAACAATGATACTGGGGGAGTGCTGACAGGAACATTAAAAATCAGGTCAGGAGGTTGTGGAACTATACTGCCTCTGTTATCAGACGGTTTGTGTGTAAATGGAGGCTCTTTTATACCAGAGTTACTAGACCCCGTAGTAGTATCTATAGTACAGATGTTATTATAGCTTGTACCCAAAGAAAAATCCTGTCTGCTATTACTATAAATCTTATGATTTGAGAGAGAATTGTGAGATTTTTTATCAGCTTGTATAGTATTTTCAATTTCACAATATAGTGGCTTCTGAAATCCACCTTTTGCACATGAATGTGATTGTGAAGGAGCACAACTCTCTCTGTCTGTTTCTACCTCGTCATCAGAAAGAATAATAATCTCATGTTATTTTCTTCCATTACATAGCTCAGTTACACCATCCTGTCCTGAGGAATCTAAGGAGAGACCTGTGCCCCTGCTCTGAGGCTCTGCCCACAAGATCTGATCCAGTGGGGATCTCATTATAATCTCAATCCATCAATCATATATGATATGTCTCTGCTACTCACTATAAAGGAACTGAAGAGAACTCTGTTCTGCTCTGTCAAAAAAATACAAGGGGTAGTACCCCCATACAAAATGTATGATAACAAGTCTAAATACCATCCTGATGAAATAAGATGGCTTTTAACCCTCCAATTTGTATATGAGCAAATTTGGGGGTTAACAGGTCCACAGGGAATTGTGGTACACTGCAGGGGGTTATTTACAATTTTACATGTTTCAAGATGTCCATTGGAAGGAGATAGATGTATGGCCATCCTTTTATAATATATGTTTTTTAATCTTGTTTTCTGACTCAAACATTCGATCAAAATGTTTCATATTCTCATAAGAAAGTAGTTTGGCTTCTCTCACACATGGCAGATGTCCATCAAACTGTTGCATGGTGGTAAATTGTTATGTATTGCATGCTTGGAAGTGCATATAAAACGTTCACTATTGAAAGTATTCATCAATAGAGACCCAGCATGTAGTGAAGCTTTCAAGAGGTTAGCTTATGAGCATATACTATCTAAACATTCAGTTATTCATTGATTCTCGAATCTTCTGTTTCATCCTTGTTGTTGCCACTGGGAATAGTCTGGTTCATCTTTGATGGTCACACACATGGTGATTCACTAGTGCTTCTTGAAAGCCTGTCTCAGCATATGTGGCTGAATTTAACAGTTAACAACACTTAGAATACGGGCATACAATGATGCATTAAGAATAATCCCATCTTCATACTACATTACCGATGAGAACATTTTAGTGATGATATGTCAATGATTTTCTAAGGTAAACTCTGTATCTTATTTTCAAAAGTACCTGGTAACAATTATATACTTATTTACAACTTAAAATTCATTTTTTGTTATTGTGTTTTTTCCTTTCCTTCTTTCTTTTAATCCATCATGATTAACTTGCTCTCTACATTTGATCATAATACCGAATATGTTCCATTCATTGGTCACCTATTAAAAGGCACTGATTTAATTCTTGGCCTTCCATTATTTGTATGATTCTATAATATACAAGAGCAACAATGTTCTGGGAAATGTAGACAGCGGATGGATTGTAAAAGAAGGTAAATGTGGAGCAGTATGACATGTGTTATGCCCTGGAATGAATTTCCAAACAAGTCCCAAGGTTCAAAACCTTTTTCCAGGATCACTATCAACAATGCTCTGGAATGAATTTAAGGTTCAAAACCTTTCTCTAGGATCACTATGAACAATGCTCTGAGATGATATCTATACAAGTCCCAAGCATCAAAACCTTTCTCTAGGATCACCATCAACAATGCTCTGAGATGAATGTCCATACAAGTCCCAAGCTTCATCAATCATATGGGATGCTGCAACCATTGAAAATGAGTAATGATGCAGAGTCTTGGTAAAAGTGCTGGAAGGTGGTTGATGTTGAGGCTGTTCTACTGAGACCTCAGCGTCTGAGTATTGATTTACTTCACCTCTTGGCTGCAACTCTTCCCACTTGACAGCCTCGAAGATGGCAGTGCACTTTTCTTCTCTGAATGGAAGCATCTGGATGGAGGAGCCCTTGCTAACATCTGGTTTTAACAAAGGTTTTTCTGAAGTTGGAGATTTACATTTGGAAGATCTGACAACAATCCACTCACCATGGGGACTTGTGATCCAATTAGACGTGTTAGAAACATCTTCAAATTTACATCAAATAAGAGGGAAAGACAGTCTTTTCCTGATACTCAGCATAGTATTTATTCATCTCATGTCAAATATTTTTGCTAGAAATGGTTGTTAAATCTTTTGTTGATTTTCAGCATGGATTTGATTCACCACATGTCAAATACTATTGCACTATATAGTGCTACTTTTTTCCATTATGTTTTAACTAACTCCAGCAATATCAGATTTCAAAACAGACCCCACTCCAGCTCTCACAGATCACTCATACATATCCATTACAATCTCCTTCAACCCACCTCCTCTCCCTAGGCTAGACTCTTCTCAACCCACCATCCACGTTCATTTCCAATGAATGACCACAAATGTAGACTTTTCCAATGAATGAACAAAAATGTAGATCAACAGGACTAATGAAGATATGAATACATGATTGGACACTCATCAAGAACATGTCAAGAAAAGCTGGAACTAGAAGCCAAGGCCAAAATGCAATGAGACGTCCCAAGCTAAAATTGACCCAAATGTTTCCAACAATCTAAGTTTAGTTGAAGATTTGTCAAACACTAGTGGACACTACTACCTTAAGCTCAAGTCTGATTCCGGATGATTGTAATGCTCTATGAGAACTCCCTGATTGAGACCTTTTTAACAAATACTTCAACATAGACTGTTGTAGCTTGCTGTGCATAATTCTGATTGTGGAGTTTTGTCAAACACTTAGAATGCTCATTGCTGTAGGTGTCTTGTGGATGTTTTAACTTTTAAGCCTTGGATCTGATTTATGGGCTTAACATTGCATCCTTATGAAACCATATATGATTTTTACCATTTATAACTTGAGATCTTAATGATAACATTAGATGAGCAAACCATATGCATTACAAAATTTAAATAAAGAAACTTCAAATCTGATTATTTATTCAATGACTGAATACATGTCTGGGAAGTGATGAAATGGATTCCTTTTGACTGGTTGGCTCCACAAACAAGAAATATAGACTTTAATAGACTGCTGTGACCTCAGGGAAGCTTCATGACCCCTTTCAAGTTAGCCTTTTACAGGAAGTCAAATTACTGGTGCTCGCTACAGGACATAAGTGCATTGAATATGCTGCTACTGGAAAGTGCTTTTGAGCAATAGAGACAGTCTGCTACAGGACTGATTCGATTTGCAGTAAATAAAGTCTGATATTCTCATCAAAATGATTTTGATTTACTCTGAGATGCTGTAGCCAGAACAGGGGCGTTAGCCATAGTGATTGCAGAAGTCCAGGTTAAGCCTGCCACTGTGTCCATGAAGAGCAGCAATGGATACCGAGCAGAAATCCCAAACATTTCAGTCTTCTCATCAAGATGCAAGATACAGGGGTTGCTCCCATAAACCTTGAAAAAATTCCATGGCAGTCTCCAAGCCAATATAATGATGGTTGTTCATATAGAAATTTAGAAGCATTAATTATTAAAATGGTAAAGGTAGTAATAATTTCTAAAGGTGTTCTTTCCCGGAAATCTTCTGGAACATTGTGGCTGCACTATGGTGGCCAAATAAAGTCTTTTAAATCATATGGATTTCTCAAGCTATATCAGAGGGACATCTACTACTTGTTTCTTTGTATTGCAACTATAATATGTCAATCAATAGAAGAATTTACATACAAAGAGACATTGCAACTGTCATCAAATCTGCTCTTTTCATATTCTCATCCACAAATCCACTAGGAAGAAGCACCTCTTTGGAAATATCACTACACGAAACTACCTAGTCAGAATATGACCATGAATAATTCAATAGTAGCATAGAGTGATTGGCTTAAGAAATGAATGCTATGTACCAATTGCCTGTTAGTTCAAATATAGATTAGATGTATTTCTAGTTATCAGGTTATATATCCAATGCAGGAGCACTAGCTAGACCTTAGTGTCACATTCCAATAGTCAGTAAGATGGTTCTACCATCATTCACTCTGGCTGGTATAGGCCTAATTCAAGGTTCCTCAGTCTAGATTATACCTAACTTTCTCCTAGTTGAGGCTATATGACATCTGTTGTGCATTCACTTTGATTTTCATGCCATTTCCATTGTCCTCTTCCTCTTCAATTGTTTATTCTCTAAAGCTTGTAGCTTTCTCCTTAAAATTCAAACGTCCTCTTCCTTGATGCCTTGATGTATCTTGAACACGTTTTCAGAATTTACTCTCTTGTTGTGGCTTACTAGCTAGCACCTGTCAACCCTTTTTCTTTCAGCATGGCTAAATCTAAAACAAACTTGCAGAAAAAACATCAAAGGAGCAATTAGTGGCCTTTCCCTTCTCATAGCATCAAAAGCTCAGAACATTTAAGGAGGGAATCGTGTATGATCTTTCTTGCTTTCCAGATGGTTATATTAACTAGATGGTTATATTGACTACATTTTTGGATTTTCCTAAGGACCAGATCATAGTGAAAAATTGCAAGGCTAGGCCAATTCAATATGATACATATATAACTTCAAGAAATGGGTAACATTACCTTTTCTCTAAATAATATTTATAGTAGAGGATAAACCATGCAACTATTACCTCTTCAAACCATACCTTTTGGATGAAGACAAACAAGAGAAGGCAATAGTCACACTGCCATCGAACAATTTATTTTGAATAGGAGGAAGCTTCTAGAAAAATACAATATCATCCACACTAAAGAATAAGTTTCCTAAAAGGGGACTTATAATAATAAGATATATCAAGAGGTGATGTACGAGCAACCCTGGGGTATCGGCAATCCTGCATCACCCAAAAATGTTTCTAGTTTTGTTTCAACTTTTAAGATTTTTAGTGCACAGACAATGGTCCAGTGTCTTGATCAGTGTTGTCTCATACTTTGGAATCATGAGCTGAATTTTGGATATGTTATAGAGGAAACATTACTCTATCTTCACACCAAATTTTAGAATAATATATTAAGTTTAGACCCTGCAGCCAAGCCTAGAACTAGTAGACAGAGAATTTTTTGTGCAGACAGTGGATTAGTATTTTGATCAGTGGGCACACATTCTAAAATCAGGTCAGAAATTTGGATAGGATGTCGGGGATATATATTTCTACATGCTCACAAATTTTCAGTAGCATTGGATGTCGCACAGGTGTCCAAAACTAGTGCACAGTACATTCCACCAGACTTTATTTTTGTGCTGACATAGGACTAGTATTTCGAATGGCATGGTCTCATAATTTGGAGCTAAGGTATTAAATTTGAAATTTTGTAGAGGACACATTCCTATACCTTCTCACCAATTTTCATCAAAAGTTATTGAGTTTAAGTACCGTGCCATGTTCAAAGACCACACGCAGATTTTTCAAGAAACAGGGGTTCAGTGTTTTGCCTTGCATGCAGCCAATATTGGTAGTAGAGTCTGAAATTTTCACTGGGGACATATTATTCTATCTTCCCTCCAAATTTTCATCAAAAAATATTGAGTTTAAATGGTACAAATAATTTGACTACAAAATGCAACAGAAAAAAAATGGATTTGGAAGAGTCAAAATCAGAGTTTCCAAAAGACGTTGGGAGGACACAAAAGGATTTCTCATAACTATTCAGAAGGGAACATGATGCATCAAATACTGACATGGGGGTTGTACTCATGCAAAAGAAGCAGTCAACCACTTCTAAAAATAGACCTAACAAATAAGAAATCATTATTCATCTATGACAAATATGGGCCCTTCTGGATACTCTTGAAAAAAAAAACATCTCTTGGAGAAACACTTGGTATAAATAATAATACAACGTAGCACATGAATTGGATTGTCACCATTTAAGTCCATTTACAGGTATGGCCCTCCCTTGTTGATCAATTAAACTGTTGAAGACACCCAAGTGCTAGCAGTCCATGATTTCCTCGAGAGACCCAGTAGATATCAAACAACTAAAGGAGAACCTCAAATTGGTCAAAGATAGGATGAAATTGTTATAGGACTAACACTAAAAGAGTAGGAATTTGAGGTAGGTGATTGGGATTTCTTGATATTGCAATCTTATAATCAAAAATATCTCAAAGGAAATGGGGTAGAGAAACTTAGGCCCAGACTCAGTGAGCCTTGTAAATACTGGCAAGTGTGGGTCAAGATGCATATACTCTTGAGCTATCACTGTGAACTTGAGTGTATAATACCTTTTATGTATCCTTCTTAAAAGAAGTAGGACAAAATGTCCATATTTTAAATACCCTTCTGGATAATGAGTGCTATATTTTTGGGTCCAGAATACATTTTGGCCATTGAGAGAAGAAATTAAAGTGTTACCTGTAGTCCTAATTAGATGCAAGGTTTTCCCTGCATGTAATTATGACTACATGGGAAGGCCGAGAAACACTTCATCTAGCACTGCACTTGCTTTGGGGCAAAAAGAATTCAAGGAGAAGGCTTAGTATGTCTAAAGACCACACTGATGTTTGTAGTTGAGAAGAAATACCAATTATCATGGTTTACAGTAAGGAAAATGAATTATCTGGGCCTAGTTTAGAGTTAGAAAGGCTTGCATGGAATTCGGGAGGAATTAAAGGATGCATGGCAGCCTCAGAGTAATTGAACTCAAAGGCTATGAAGATATTAACAAAATAAGATTTGGCTTGAATATATCATCCCACATAGAAAAGACAATGGAAACAAAATCTTTAAATAGACGGTTAAGCATTATAATGGAACATGTTTTATTGCAGATTGTCTGTGAGAGACCAAACCCATGGCCAAGGGCAGCATGCATGTTTCCCTTGAAAGATGTTAGAACTTAGGACTGAGTAGCCATCCTCGGGCTCTTAGTAAATTCATTTATCATCTTATGTAATGTATATTATTTAATATTACTAAAGGTATTGTTTTGTGGATTGTGCAAAATTTTCAGTGGTATTCTTTGTTTTCAAATGGTCTCGAGGTTATTCAGAAATTTAAGTTCTACTTTTAGTTTATTCATCCATTAGTTTTTACACATATGAGCGATACAAATCAGTGAGCATTGATCTTTGGAACTGAATTTCATTTTAACATAAAGTGATTTGCATGATGGAATGAGATTTGGCTTTGTGAGAGGGATTTTTAGATTTGTTCTCAAACCATGAATTCTTGTTGGATGCATGATATGTCTTAATGATTTTTTTTGTTTCTTTTCCAGATTATGAGGTCAATGCCTGTTATGGAAAAATATAGAGAGGATCTTAGCACATACCTTTGTATTCGTTTGTTAGGTGGTGGTGCAGCAGGAGTGACAGCTGCATCAATCACATATCCATTGGATCTTGTGAGGACTCGGTTGGCAGCACAGGTAATTTTACTTGAAATTTGGATCAATTCGAATGCTGCAGTGCCCTTTTTTGTGTTACTTGTGATTTATCCTAATCCTGGGGAATTGACTATTCTATTTATGCATAAACCACAAAATCATATCTGTTGGAGTGGATTGTCATCCTTAATTAATGTCTAGTACAGAAGGTTTCCCATGGTGTGTTTTTACCATTTCTGAATGTGTTTGAATCTACGGACACACATTCAAGTTTGATAAAAATGTTGAGGTCTGCAGATGTATATGCTTATGCTTTCTGATTATCTACAATTATTACAGATTTTTAATGTTAAAAAATGTGACAGGTTTAATGATAAGACAGATGACCATGGTAACTAAATCATCTTTTAATCAGACATCCACTAACAAGATTTTTACATGAAGCTGGATTGTTTTGAGTGCAGTTGTCTAAGAATGGTCAAATGTCTTCATTTATTCTGACACAATTTTATTATAATATACAGACAAATGTCATGTACTATAGAGGTATTACACATGCTCTCTATACCATTTGCAGAGATGAAGGCATCAAGGGGTTGTACAAAGGCCTTGGGCCAATGCTATTGGTTAGTATGGCATACATTGTATATACCACTATTATTGTTTGAAGCTGTCACTGGCGTTTTTTTTCTTCTATAATCTTTGTGATGTCTTATTTTTATTATGCTTGTTTACACAATGAATTGAATGCAGGGTGTTGGACCTAATATAGCTATTAGCTTCTGCATTTATGAGATTCTTAAATCTGCTTGGGAGTGTAAGAGGTATATAGTGGATTTATTTGCTCCTTTTTTTAAAGATGATTGTGTTGGAGGATTCCCTTCTCAAACATTTCTCCCCTAGTCTAATTTTCTTAAAGTGAATGCTTTTATGTTTCAGACCTCAGGATTCACCTGTGGCGGTTAGCTTGGCCTGTGGTAGCCTTTCAGGCGTTGCATCCTCGACAGGTAAAAGAATGTATTGCCTTCCATTGCACTATTCGTCCTGATTTAGATGTGTAGGGATTTTCAAATTCATACAATTTCTGAAAAGCTTGAAGAGGGGTGATAGTGAACCAATCTTGTATCAAAGCTTGTAATGATAAAAGCAAAGGAAGAATATCTCTCTGGGCATTTTACAAATGCTTGCACACATTATTTGATGTTTTTTCAATGTAGTCATTTACTGCTACAGAAGCATTTTCTTCCATGTGCATACTAACGTTTAAATATTGCAGCAACATTTCCACTTGATTTGGTGAGGAGAAGAATGCAACTGGAAGGTGCAGGTGGATGTGCTCATGTATACAACTCGGGACTTCTTGGTACATTCAAACAGATAATTCGGACAGAAGGATGGCCTCGTTTATACAGGGGAATTCTTCCACAGTACCTCAAAGTTGTTCCAAGTGTTGGTATTGTGTTTATGACTTACGGAATCATGAAGGTGGTTCTTTCTCAAAGGCATTCGAAGGAATAGATATTTCCAGGCTGGCTTCTTGCATCGTCTATCTCAAAGAGGATTATCAAATATCTTGTAATCCTAAAGTATTTTTACATTTGAGGTATATGAAATTCTTTACCAGGCTTTATATTAGATACATGTCAGTTATACATTTGAAAGATGTATTTGTATGCTTGAGGGTGAAACTTTCAGGTAATCTGCATATGTCGTGCCCCCCTTTGAATCTCTGAATATGGTAGTCTGACTAACTTAAGTCATTCCCCAGATACCCATTTGGGTATATCGGGTCAGTGAAAGATAGATAGAGCGCTTCCCTTGTTTCACTTGTATTGTGGAGCCTTCCTGAACTATGATGGGTATCGCTTCATCACTGTTACTTACTTGAATTACCTTATTTCATTTTGTTCTTTCGTCTGTACAAGATTGGTGGTGGATGGATCAATAGATGGATCAATGGATGGAAGTCGATCAACCACAAGCTTTTAATTAGATCGTTTTCATTGTTTCGTTGGTCGGGTTGTTAATCCATAGAACCTTACTACAGTTCACAGCTTCATCAAAGTTATAGAGTGAAGTAAATACTCACTCATGCTGATGTCAAAACCGGTGAAACATCTTCAACTAGAGAACATAATTTGGAGCTGGATTCCAAAGAAGATTTTCAGAGTCGAATTTGCAGGTATTTAAAAAAAAAAAAAATTCACGTCCGTCACTTAAGCGACGGTATATCTATCGCTTATTCGACACCTAATTTTTATTTCCGTCGGTTAAGTGACGGTTCTAGTTGTCTCTTATTCGACGCCTAATCTCTATTTCCATCGGTTAAGCGACGGTTATTCATGTCGGTTAATTGACGCTCAATCTCTATTTCCGTCACTTAAACGACGGCATAAAGGTTATTTTTCCAAAAACATTTCACTACCATCGAAGATAATCTGTCGCTTAACCGATGTTTTACATTTAACCGATGGTTACTTAGGTGTCGGATAACCGACGACAAGTTTTCGACGCTTAAAAAAAATCAAAGTGTCGTACATGCGACAGAGAAGTGTCGCAAATCCAACAATACGGCCATCGGATTTTTGGCCGAAATGTAGTAGTGATGTCTGCTCAATTTGAAAATAATGTTACCCTGGTATTGTAACGAAAAAGTTCCATGGTGCATACACATGTTCTCGTTGTATTCTAGTATGAAAACGCCATCATTTTTCATCAGAAAACAATATGGATCCAGGAATCCAACCACCTGTCCTTGGAGTACTTACACAAGTTGAAGAAATGCTCATTAGTTGTGCTAACCCAATCTTACAAGTCATGCATGCTCATTTTGGTCACTATAAATATTCTGGCAATATTATCTACTTCCCCCCAAGACATTTCCAATATTTCCACATACCTACCCCATCTAATATAGGAACTTGACATCCTTTTTGTTTGCAAATTCAACTGTACAAACAATCCATATGACTTGTTTGTTAATAGAACACATGTTCTTTCTTCCCTTCAATACAAAATGGAAAATGACCCATACTACAAGGATGTACAAGTCAACCCGATTGCATTAGCTTCTTTGCCTCTTATTTCAATAGACATTTCACCTTTTATTCTGCATGTTAATAGAAATGATACATTATCTCACCTGCAAAGCTTATCCTGTACAATTCAACCACCAAATTTATTTGAACCATATGAATTAGAATCCTCCTAGTTTATTTCAACACAAACTAATTCTAGAACTGAGGTTGAAGAAATTAGACAGTTGTTACACATAAAAAATATCCCACTACCACCTTCCATTGATTGCCCCCCTATAGGAATCTCCCCTATCGATGAGTACAACACAGAAGTTCTTCTTTCCATGTCTTTTCCAACCTTGTTCCCCACAGGTGCAGCAATACTTAAACAACCAAACATTCATGAATTTGATATGCACAAATATGCACTTTACCTCATTCACTATCATGACAACAGATTTGGCCAACATCCTCTCTTCTGGTACTACATATAGAATCTAATTATGCATCTTCGGAGTAATGGTACTGCCTTTGTTTTTGTCAAAATTAATCTTGAAGATACACTACCTCCCACAATACTTGATCTTGTTAACCAATTGCAAGACATGCCTAATGAAAAAATTGGTGACCAGGTCACAAGGTTTGAGTCTTCATTACGTGGAACACGCTCGTATTGGAACAAAAGTAGAGATGAACTCACAAATATGATCAATCAACAAGGTACACCAATGTTCTTATTCACCCTTAGTGAAGCTGACACAAAAATGGCCATATTTGCATTCTGTAATCCCTGCTGGACGTCCTACAATTTTAGCTCAAGACTATCAATGGAATATTCACAACATCATATCAAATCCACATATTACATCACAATACATGCACAATAGATTGAAAACATTCCTTCAAGAGGTGCTTCAAAAAGGTTTTCATATAATAGATTCTTGCCGCAGGTATTCTACCATTTCTTCCTTCTTATTCTTCTCTTCGTGTTTCTCACTTTATACAATTAATTTCTAATATATTGATTTTCCTCCCTTGTAGGTATGAATGGTAGCATAGAGGATCCACACACATTCATGATTTTATTTGGTTGGAAGATGCACCAAATATGGACACCTTAGAATGGGAAGATGTTCTTGCAGTTGAAGATGCAATTTTTTTTTGACACATATGTTACAGCTTGGAATCCTTGTAATTCCCACTTGTCCACATCTGGGTTACACCATTCAACTATAAATTATCCATGCATCCTTGCATCACCATCCATATTTGCATCAAACTACTCAATTGACTATGAAGAACTTGTAAATTTTGTTCAAAGGCACACCAGATGTTCAAAATCAACTTTCCTTCGCAAAAAAGGAACATCTTTTCAATGTTGCTATGGTTTTTTGTATGACCTAGAAGCTACTTCTTCGTTATATATTGATCCAGATGGACGTAAAACCTACAATCCTGCAAGAAATGATTCCCTTCTAAATATTCACAACCCTACCATGCTTTCAATATGGAGGGATAATGTTGATTTCCATCCTGTTCTTTCTAGACATGCTCTCTTCAAATACATTTCAAGGTATGCATCAAAAGTAGATCCAAAATCAGAAAGCTACCATGAAATTCTCTCTCACCTTGCACATGCAACACCAAGTGATGGCCCAATTCTTCATCCAATCAAATAATTGCTTGCACAAAAAGTTGCAGAACGAGACATTAGTGCACAATAGATGTATCACATGATCCAAAAAATCCCTCTTGTGCTTTGTAGCCATCACTTCTTTTCCCTAAATGTGAGCCAAAGTTTCTTCCGTCATGTTTGCAATGACACTAATAACACCCCTCCAAACCCCAATTCATATTTGCATACATGCAAAGACCCCTTTCTCTTAAACATCTATCGCTGCTTGAATATGCTCATTCATGGTCTATATCACCCAATAGGAAAACAAATCCATGGAAAAAAAACTTGCGTCACAATATTGTTAGAGTCTATCCACAATTCACTTCCATTCCTCCCTTTGATTCTTCATCTTTTGAACCATTTTGTTGGAGCAAACTTATTCTATACAAACCTTTTTGTTCCATCTGTTAGGATATTGGAACAACAACTTGTGAAATTATTTCTCATTGGCATCAAATTAAAGGCACATATGTTTTGTGGCATGTTGAACGTGCACAAGAAGAATCCTCTACACCTCTATCTGATGATTCAAACTCTGATGCTATTACCTTTCCATTGCCCCATAGCATGGATAAATGGGAACTTCTCTCTCAAATGCGATGAGGAAACAAAATCTATATTGATGACCTTGAAATTCTTGGACATCGTGTTTTTGACAAAAAACATGATTGGACACATAACAATATAACCACCCATTTGCATGAGACAACAACATCATTCATTGACCTTAATCGCTTGTCCACCCAACTACATGAAGACACATCGTCCTTTTCCAATTCAACTGATTCCTTATCTCCCACACAAAGCATAGACTTCGATCTTGCGAGTTCCCATATTAGAAATAGTACAGCTGCTAAACCAATCAAAATGGTGATTCAAGGGACTGCAGGAACTGGTAAATCTTACCTCATATCTTGCTTGAAATCTGCAATCCAAACTGCATCTAAACAAACTTCCTCCCCACTTCTTCTCCTTTCTCTAACTGGTGTTTCTAATTTTAACATACATGCATCTACAATACATTCTTCTCTTTGAATACCCATTGGTGAAATGCACCCCCTTGAAGGCCAATCCCTTTCAAAACTTCAAGACGAACTCCACCATATTCACTATATTCTCATAGATGAAATGAGCTTTATTGGCCCAAAAATGTTAACTCAAATTGATGCATGCTTACATAAGGATTTCCCCTAGCATTGTACAATCCCATTTGGTGGTTTTTCCATAATCCTTCTTGGTGTCTTTAGACAATTTCCTCCTATAAAGGACATCCCCATGTATGCAGGCCCATCCATTGGAACTTCTCTTTGGCGTACATTTAATACTTTTATCATGCTCGAAATGATTTTTTGACAACAAGGAAATATCCCTTCTCAAACTTCCTTTCACCAACTCTTGATAAACCTTTGAAATACAACAAGAACAACCTCATTCCTTTCACATGTGGAAAAATGTTCATTTCAACAATCTATCCACTTGTATCCAACAAATAGATATGTTTTACTACACAACAAACACATGTTGAAACAGCTTAATAAGCCAATTGCACATCACTTTGTAGAAATGTAGAAGGAGCAAGTCGACGAAGTTGACTTGAACAAAGACCGACTTAGTCGATCAGCTGACTAAGTCGATGGTCCGACCAAGTCGGACGGCCGACTAAACTAGTTAATTAAGTCGGCTAACTAACAGTCGTGTCAGTTCACCGAACCGACAGGTAGTTATGTTGTAACTGTTTCCAAATTGTATATATTAGGCTGTTGAGCCAAGCAAAGAACTTAGTTCAGTTCCATGCCTTGTATGAACTCATTGTGATAATATAATCTATTCTACCTATTCTTATCTCTTGTCTCTATTTATATTTATGTATGTTTTAGTATGTATTATTGGTAACCTTATGTGATCTGTGAGATTACAACATTGGTTCCATTGTCGGTAGTACATGCCTAAGATATATGCTCACATATGATACCAGAGCAGGATATCAAGGACTGGTGGGACCGTAAAGTTGTGAACTACTTGCAAAATTACGCACGATGAAACAGATTAACAGTCGCGGAATCCTAGGTAAGATTTTTCACGGAGACGCATGAGAAGTTTGTTGAATCAGTGCCAAAATTGTTGAAGTGGCTTCTGGATGAGAAGACCAGACGCAACTAAAGAAAAGCAGTTGCTAGATAAACTATTCCGAGGAGGACGAAAAATCTGTCGGAGTGGTTTGAGAAAATCGCCGACGACTTCTGTGAGGAGCGAGCGATCGAAGACAGGACGTCTGTGGAAACTGTCAAAGCACAATTCTACATAGATTTCATCGACCAATTCTTGTGCACCTTGCCGACCTTTCTATTCAAATTCCTGATAGAGAACGGATCAGGTCACATCGTCGAACCTACACCACCACTATGCGAACAACCACCAAACACCAACTAGGTGGAAAAAAAGAGGAAGTGGGAGAAATTTATTGCAGAAAGAGAGTGAGGAATACTTCCTGAGGAAGTGATTCGAACTATCCGGGCTTTCTAAAAAGCATCGGGTAGGCTATGGGGGGGTAGCTGGTCATGTGTCGAAGGTAGAGTATAGTGGATCCTGATTGACCTAATGCCGATAGGTGTCATTAGTAATGAAAAGTTGACCGAAGGGAAATCGACGGTATAGTATTATAGGAAAGTATGTTGGACATTAATAAAATCGAAAGGGACGAAAGACAACAGCGAAGGGAAGCCAGACGAGAAAGAGCAGCAGAGCTGCATCAAAGAAAAAACCCTAGGGAGACCGACCGTGAGGATATTCCGCTAGAGTCAGGTCATGACCGACACAGAGAGGGCATAGAAGAGGAGGTGGCCCCTAAGGAAGAAGAAGTGTGGATAGAGCAGCCTAAAGCTCTCCAAATAACTGTCCCCGACCAAGGAGTAACCCTTTCCCTAGTAAATCCACGTACCACAATACAGACTATTATTGAAGACGACCTCCGACTGCGAGCTGGTGACATTACTATCTGGAGCCGACTAGGTGACGAACCATTCCCAAGACAACATCTTGTTATACATCGACCGCTCGAAGGAAATTGGGTGACCTTTCAAATGGCACCATCCTTTCGGAGTATCCACTTGCTCTTACCGACACATGAAGGAGCACCCCCCCTGCCACATATAGCTTTCGAAGAAATCCAAGAGTCAGACCTGAGCTCGCAAAGTTCCAGTGGACCATCGACAATACAAATCCACAAAAATCCACTATATGATGCAAAATTGACCACCGACGGAGGCACAAGTTCCGTCGACCAAAACTCCTCAGGCTCGACTATATCAATGACCCCACCTCTTTCACCACCACCCACACCCCCACCTCCGTCGCCGTCAGATAGCAGTGATAGCGACTCAGACATGGGTCACGGAACTGCCCACATTCCTCTCTACGAGGGGGATGAAGACCCCAGATGACATTGGTTCATCTGCAAGTCCATCTGGGATGCAAACCAGGTGAAGGATGAAGACCGACAGATGGCTCAGTTTGCAGGAGCCTTACGAAAAAGGGCTCTAACCTGGTATATGACCTTTTCAGAATGGCAACCCAGAGCAACGAAAGCTGAAATTAAAGCACAGTTCTTATCCTTTTTCAAGACCCGAGATGCTAAGCACCTGGCCGTTAAAAATCTCAAGACAACGTAGCAAAAGCCAGGGGAAACCGTCCGCAATTATGACAAACGCTGGAAGGACCTGTTGAGTCAATTAGATTATGTTATTGATGAACAATTGCTAATTCAATGGTTTCTTGCAGGCTTATCACAAAAATCCACAGACACATCAGTCTGGAAACCTTCAAGACATATGAAGATGCGCTGACTAAATCTCTGCAGGTGGAAATGGACGAAGATATACCTGCCTATCCGACGGACCACAGGATAGAAGAACAGCTGAAAAGTGTACAGAAGTCCTTGAAAGAATTGTTCCTCAAAAATCAAGAAATTTGGTGTACGAAATGTTCGACGGCCGGAAACTCGAAAGATAATTGTCGAACTGAATACAACTGACAAGATGTCCGATTTGTGCAAACTAAAGTCTTTTGCGATATTTACCAGGAGACCGGGGATCACTCTACAAAAGAATGTGCGTTTAGCATGAAGAATGCAAAAGCTTCCTGGTGCGCCATCTGTGAGACAAAAAGTCACAATTCGACCGACTATCAACTCAACCTAAAAAACAGACAGAACTATCAAGCCGTCTACCAGACGAATGTAGTGGCGCAGAGCAATGAGCAAAATAATACCAACAACAAGAACGGGAAAGGACATGATGGCCGGTGCTATGAACGTCGGTACAACAATTGACGCTAGAGATATGAAGGAAGAGGTCAATTCATCGAGAATCGCAATATACGAACTCGTCGACCCACACAATACTTCATCTGCTATAAAGAAGGGCACAGATGTGCAGACTGTCCGTACAAGGACAGAACTGACCTTAAATTCTGTACGCATTGCGGGGTAGGCGATCACTTTCTAGAGGATTGTCCTACCATGTTAGAAAAGATCAATAATAAGAAGAATGTTAATGTTTTGTCTTGTGTGCAAAATCATGATATATTAACTACTAAAAATCTGCATATTGTCACTCACGAAAGCACAAAAACAGGGCCTGAAAACCCCCAAATTAGTAAAATTAAAAACAAAAATGGTTATCCAGACCCTCTGAAAGAAAAACAAACTTATCAAGAAGCCACACACATATTTCAAGACATTGCACAGCAAGAAGACAGTCTTACCAGTCGACTTAGCACGACACAGAAATTAACTCATCTCATCCAAATAGACAAATCAGTTGCCCAATTCATTGACTTATTGCACACACTAAAAGACACCACAAGGGAAAAACAAACTAAAAACATTTGTAGCTTAAACCAAAAGGATAAAAACGATGTCGACCCACTTGTCGACCTGGAAATCGAAGGATACCATGTCCGACAGGTAGTGCTCGATCTCGGGTCTCAAGTAAATATTATGACCAGGAATACATGGGAACAGATGGGTAAACCTCGACTCTATGAGTCAGGCATCTATCTAAAACTAGCCGACCAAGGTCTCATTGAACCCATTGGGGTTTGGAGAGATGTCGACACAACCATTAAGGGAATCTCTACCAAGGTTGATTTTGAAATTATCGACCTGAAGGAAGGTTCTAGCTCTTTCCCAGCCCTAGTAGGTCAACCTTGGGGATGAAAGATGAAAGCATCTTTATCCCTAGAAAAGGAAATAATCAAACTCAAAGGGAATGGTCACAAGGTCATTGTACCCATTAATCCTTCCCACGGACAACCTTGGACTGAACCAATTGATGAGGAAGTAGATGTTAGACAACTCTACCAGATCCACAACAATCTGGACTATACAGAACCAAACGCCCAAGGGGAAATTTACTTAGGTAACCCAGACTCAGTTGGCTATAATTCAGATGCTGAATTATATGACTGGGAGATGGAAAATTATGAAACACAATCAAGAGGGTGCTAGCCTATACAAAAAGTACAGAAAAAACCCACCTGACAGTGCTTTGTAGTCTCAATTATCCCTAAGATCTTTGAAAAGAAACTCAGAGAATGCCCTACCTTACAACCGACCAACCTAAACACCCCACAAACACCAAGGTATAAGGAAAGGGAATCCCCAGTCCTACATGTCGAGCAAGTATCTAAAAACATTGGAGAACATGGCCAACTTCAAAGTTTAGTGGAAACATTCACAGGTCAAGCAGCTAGATGGTGGGATACCCATCAGTCAAAACTACAGACCTAGACCACTGCTTCAACTTGCTTTGTCGAACGGTTTGGAGGGAAAAAGTTAACACGGGAAGCCCAAATCCCTATCTTCACACAAGGCCAAAACCCAGAAGACCACATTAGGACTTGTGAAAAAGAGTGGAGAAGACTTGGACATAAGGATGAAAGAGCCTGGCCACACTTGTTCCCATCAACCCTCGACGACTTACCTAGTAAGTGGTATAAGATGGAAGAAGCTAGGGGAGAAACCTTCTTCTGGCATGAACTAAAGGAAAATTTCATTAAAGACTTTAAGTTCAAACCTAAAAATAAACACTTAGCCGCGCCAGCAACACAAATCCAACACTTTCTCCAACCGACTGAAAAAATACCCTATCAAAACCATCGACAAATCCAGACCTGTAACATCATCCACACCGGATCAAAAGTTGAGTCGACCTGGTTATAGTTAGAAAATGAACAAACAGAAGGCAAGAGCTTCAGGTGGAAAACCAACCACGCTGAAACTACAAAACCTATCTATTCAATTCTAAGGGTCACGACCAACAACAAACCAGACATCGAAAGAATGACTGCAGCCGACTTCCCTGCTACATTTTCACAATTCACAGAAGGAAGTCGACCGATCAACAAAGCAAAAGCACCTGAGGGGTTAGATGCAAAGGTGAAAACTAAAGAGGTCGACATTTCAAATGACGACCGTCCAAAAATCGCAAAGATTGGTGACTATTGGAGTGAACAAGAGACCACTGAAATAGTGACCTTACTTAAAGAATTCCAGGATGTATTTGCTAGAGACTATAAAGACCTCAAAGGGTTAGTTCAAGAAATGGGTGAAATGAAAATAGATATGAAACCTGATGCCCGACCTGTCAAGAAAATACCTTATAAACTAGCTCACAAGTACAAGGAGATAGTTAAGAAGGAAATAGACAACATGTTAGCAGCAGGGATCATCTACCCTATAGACCAGTCAGAATGGGCAAGTCCCATGGTCGTACAACCAAAGAAACATGACCCAACCGGGTTAAGAATTTGTGTCGACTTTAGGGAGCTCAACAAAGTCACACTCACAGATCCATTCCCCACCCCCTATGCTAATGAAATCTTGAATGAAGTTGCAGGACATGAATGTTACTCATTTACAGATGGATTTTCAGGCTACAATCAAGTACCCATAGCAAAAGAGGATCAGAAGAAAACAACCTTTGTATGTGAATTTGGGTCCTTTGCCTACAGATTTATGCCCTTTGGGTTGAAGAATGCACCTACAATATTCTCTCAAATTGTTGTCAAAACATTCCAAGAATATATCTATAAAACCATGGAAGTATACTTTGATGACTGGACAATCTACTCCAGCCTCAAGGATCACTGCACATGGCTCAGGCTTATGTTGGAAAGATGTCGACAGATACAACTTTCCCTGAATATTAAGAAATGTATCTTTATAACACCCATAGGCATACTCCTCGGACATATTGTCTGTAAGGAAGGGATCAAGGTCGACTTTGCTAAAATTAAAATCATCCTCGACCTAAAGCCCCCAATAAACCCTAAACAGGTTTGGGTGTTATTGGGCTATACAGGATACTACAGGAAATTCATCAGACATTGTTCAGATATGACTTACCCTCTAGAGGAATTGCTAAAAGACGACCAGGAGTTTATATGGACAAAGGAATGCCAAATATCCTTCGACAAACTGAAAAGAAAACTGGTCGAAGCACCCATACTTAAATTTCCAAACTAGTCGACTAAATTTCATGTACATATTGATGCATCAGGAATTGCAATCGGAGCCATCCTTACTCAACCAGGGGATGATGGGATGGACTACCCTATCGTATATAGTAGTCGAAAACTAAATAAGGATGAAAGAAACTATTCGACCACCGAAAGAGAAGCCCTAGGTATGGTCTTTGCACTTCAGAAGTATCGACATTACCTGCTAGCCAACCCCTTCGTATTTTACACCAACCATCAAGCCTTGAAGTATCTTGTTAATAAACCCCTTCATCATGGAAGAATATGTAGATGGCTGCTTCTTTTCCAAGAGTTTTAATTTGAAGTCGTTGTCCGAACAAGGAAGCTAAATGTCAGACCCGACCACCTATCACGTATCGACACAGGGGAGGAACCGACTGGAATAGAAGACGACCTACCAGATGCCCACTTATTTCGTATAGAAGCAGTTCCAGAAGAACTAGAATAAATTTCTCAATTCCTAGAGACAGGCCAGGCACCAGAAGGTCTAAACACCAAGAAAAAGCAAATCTTAGCTATGAAGGCTGCCCCTTACAGCCTCATTAATGGATTTCTATACAAAATGGGGTTAGATGACATTCTCAGACGATGTGTACTCGACCATGAATGAGACCAGATCATGCACGAAGCACACTATGGACCTACAGGAGGACATTTCCAAGCAGACACAACTGCCAAGAAAATCCAACAGTCAGGATTATGGTGGCCAACACTCCACAGAGATTGCAAAAACTTTGTTAGTCGATGTGATAGATGCCAATGACTTGGTTGACCTCTGCCGAGCACAAAAATTCCCTTGATATCCGTAAACCCTAGTCTCACATTTGAAATCTGGGCTATAGACTTCATAGGACCATTCCCTATACCAGCAAGACGATCAGGTGCCAGATATATCATCACTGCAGTGGAGTATGTTACTAAATGGGCAGAAGCTGAACCTGTCGATACATGTTCAAGTGAGGTCGCAGCTAAATTTATATACGAAAACATCATCACCCGATTTGGATGTCCCCTGACATTGATCAGTGACCAAGGAACCCACTTCATTAACAAAACCATCAAACATCTAACTGACCAATTTCATATCAACCATCGACGAAGTACAACATATCACCCTCAGTCGAATGGTGCAATAGAAGCTTTCAATAAAACATTAACGATAGGATTAACTAAAATATGCAGTACCAACAAGGATGATTGGGATGAGAAAATCCCTGCAGTCTTATGGGCATACAGGACAGCCTATAAGCGGTCAACCGACCAGACTCCCTTCCGACTAGTTTATGGACAAGAAGCAGTCATCCCCCTACATTTCCAACAACAGACCCCTATTGTAGCTCAACTACTACATGTCGATGTCGAACATGCAAGACAGGATCGATTATTTCAACTAAGTAAGCTGGAAGAACACAGACTTATGGCCATCCAAAACCAGGAGATTCAAAAACAAAAACAGAAAGCCTGGCACGACAGTAACATCAAGAATAAAAACTTGTCGGTCGGTGACCTTGCTTTACTCTATAATAGTAGAGTCAAAGGCAAACCAAAGAAACTACACACAGAGTGGATGGGACCCTACGTTGTCGAAGAGGTACACCCCAATGGCTCAGTTCGACTAAAAACATTACAGGGCCTAGTATTTCAGAAGCTCGTCAATGGAGCCTAACTTAAACGGTACCAAAACTGAAAATATATATATATATATATATATAACGACCTTAACCGTCAACCAAAACCTATAAAAAGACAGAAAAATTCCAAAAACAAAATACTACATCCGACAACAAACCATGATAGCAACTCACTACCTCGACCACCGACATCACTACCATCGACCATCTTCGTCGACCAGTTAGGCCAACCATTTTCATCATCAACACCGACCATCGACCTCAAAAGTCCCATCATGCATTGATGGCCTCGAACACCAAAACAAATCCTCCATTAATTCGCACTCGAGTATTGCAGCTGGACTATCAAGTCCGCCATTAATACACCCATTTCGACACTCAACCCCATCCACGCCTATAAATAATGGACCGCTGAAGATTCATTCACCACACCCATTTCCATCAGAGCACCTGGAATCTTAGTCGACCAAAACATAAAAAACCTGTCAAAACTATGACCAGTCCAACACAATGGCACCGAAACTAACCAGAGCTATGGCCAAGGCAAAGGAGTTGCAAGCCGAGGACACCCCCTTGCTCCACATACTTAAGAATATAAAAAATGCAAAGGTCCAGGAGGGCCCATTTCAGAAACTATGGCAAGATATTTAGGAGTGGGCCTTTGTCGACAACCAAATGACACAAGCCGCTGAGAAAATCCAGAACAACAGGATTTTCCAGTACCCTAACGCACCATTGATGGCCAGCTTCAGTGGGACGAAGGAGGCCACGGTCAAATTTATCATCAGTCGTTACCACAATGGCCGGTTTTATTTCGACCAACCGATTGACATCACTAGGGAGGTGATCTCCAAGCTTACGGGTCTGTCGAAGAAAGGCAGTCCTGTACCTATCGGCATCAAAGAAGGGTTGGTCCAAGAACTTACGGGCACACCCACTGGGAAAAACTCGAAGGGCTTGATGATAGGCCAAATTACGAAAAGGATGCCACAAATTGTGGCTAAAATCATCGCAGTTACCCTTACATTGGTCAGTCGAAGCAGCGACCTTAAACTGGAGATGCTAGAGGCTGTAGACACGATCGCCACAGAGGGTCGAGTCTACCGATGGGGAGACTATGTCGTCGACCTGGTCAAAACCATATGCGAGCGCTGCCAAGAGGTCGAAGGTATCATCAAATTCCCATCCCTTATCATATAGATTGTTATGTATCACATATGTCCGAAAGGGAGTCCAGTCTTCTGGGAGCCGACCAGGTTTGAAATGCACAGGTTCAAACCTTTCTCACAAAAGAGAACCCTGCATGAGCTGGCCTAAGGGAAATTCTTCTTGGACACTTGGCTTCAGCAGTTGAAGGTCCATACGACGAGGTGGGGGGTGCCCCAGAACATCCGACGAAACCTCCCTGCCGAATCCCATATATAGTTGGAACTTGACCATACATCAGTATGGTACATGCGAGGTCAGGACCCCAAAGTACAAGACCTTGACTACTACCCCATGGTTGACCAGATATTCTGAGAGTTGAGCCGACAAGCAAAGACAAAGATACCAATTCCAGAAGCTGCTAAACAGGTCGACTTCTCCATCATTGAGCCACTTACCGACTAGGAGAAGGAGGAGGACTACGAGCTCAATCTATACATCAGTACATTTGTGTCGAAGGATACCTTGACTGTGCCCACTGGTCGGGTACACCTAACTGTCAAACCTCCGACTGCTAAAGTAGTCGAACAACAACCAGCATTATAACTAGCAGTACAACCATAACCAACAATACAACAGACATCTCCACTGGCCCCCGCATCAGCACCATCTCTGGCCCCAGCAACAGTCGACCCAGCTCAACTACCCACAGGTGAAGTCGACGAAGCTGACCCCAAATATGCTTTATCCCGAAGCATCATTAAGAAACTGGCTAAGGAGATAGCTGTCGCCAGGAAGAAGGTCAAGGAGCAAAAACTACAACAAGGCCGAGGTAAGCGTAAGCTTATCCTTCCTGACTCGTTCGACGATGAGGAGGAGTTAGTAGCTGCAGCCGTCGACATTGTCGAAGATGCCCATGCAAATAAAGTGTCAGTTGAAACCCAGTTTCAACGCTATATCGAGGCAGGTGCTCCAGAGGGTCGGCCCAAGAAATCCAAAACACAAACGACGCCTGAAAATATCGTTGACCTTGTGTCGACCCCCCCACCCGCATCTCCGACGCTCGTAGTTGAAGAACAAGCACCGGCAGAAGGGTTGGGCAGCCCCAGTGAAGAATATGAATGTGCAATCCTGGAGGCACTCAGAGCCAGGGTCATCCAAGACGCCAAGCTTAAAGCTTTCTTTGCGACACTGCCTTCACTGTTTAAGTCGGCCCAGAAAATAAAGACAACGAATCCTCTCAAAATACACAAACAGGTTTATGCACAAGAAACGAAAACTTTCACCAGGATCAATGACAAGAGCGACATCATAGGACACAGTCAGTCTGTCACCGAGCAGGTCGATCCCGAGACACAAAACGAACCACCCACGTCACCGTCCGAAGCAGTAATCTCTTCCGACGGCATTCTCGACCATGTTGAAGCCACTCTCGCAACCCCTGACCATACCCCCACTCCGTCACCAAAACCACCATCATCCCAACCTCCTTCCCCACCACCTCCTCAAACAGAAAAACCCCCGTCCCCCATACCCCCTCCTCAAAAAGAAACACAACCATATTCTATACCACCTAACCAACCAGAACAACCTTCGACCTCCAATCCACCAACTACAGACCCAACTTCCACTACTGCAGGTACCCATGAGCAAGCAACAGACAAACAGCAGCAGAAGAAACAGCATCATCCCAAACCATCCACCATGCAGATAAGTTTAAAAGATGCCAGTTCGTTGATCGACACAGAGGTCGACCAACTCCTCAAAACTGTGGCTAAGGAGTCGAAGAAAAGGGCAGATCGAAAAACCAAAGAGCTGGTCGCCAAAAATGCAGAAGAAGTCGAGTTTCTCGGTAGATGTAGAGCTCTAGCAGAGACGGTGATACCAAGCCCTCTCGAAGTAGACACAGATCGACCTCTAGAAAGGGCATATCATCTTTTTGAGGGCATGGTGTCGACCATCCAGACCCATCGCCAAGAAAATTGTTGACGGGCGTATTTGATTAAGCCCGCAACGGGGGAAAACGACCCAGTCTGGGACCCTTAGAACAGGCTCCAAGCTGTTTGGAATAGTCGCTCCTGACAGGTTTAGAGGCTCTGTTGGCTTGGGATCCTAGAGGACTAATGATTACAATTAGTGCTACTAATATTTAGTGTTGATCCTATACTTATAATTACAAATATTAACCCAAGTTATATGTTACAAAGAATGGAAACTGTTAAGTAAAATTACTCAAAACAATTAACTCTGGATACATAAATAAAACATAAATCTGGACAAGATTCGTATGCTACAAAGTCATGTTATTTTTATATACAGATATACAGTAATTACATAGAAGGATAAACTGAATGTATTTAATGAAAAGGATCTAACTCAACAAGGTTCTTTAGATAGTACAAAAAGCAGAAACTGAATAAAATATAAATATGATCTAATACCTATCCTGATCAGGAGAAAAAATCAATTTAACCTATAACCAACTGATGTTGATAAAGACATTGTTTGTAAGGATTTGCTAATATTTAAAGAAATTCAAATATTGGAAATTATACAAGCCTCATTACACATTTTGTAAAAATAATATCAATTATTAAATACAAAACATGACATACCAACACAGTTAAAAACAGGAACAACTGATACCTGATAAATTATATTCGCACAATTCATCAAGGAAATTATAACAAACATTATAATATAGGAAAGAAAATATCAAAACTGAAAGATATAATTAGCCACATAAAAAGTTTTAAAACAGTAAATGTGTGTAAAATATCACCAGTTCAAACATTGTCACAACTGACAGATAACTGCCTAGAGGCACAGATAGAACGAACCAGCAGTTTTGTTCTTGCTTCCCTAGAGTATCGACCCCCTTCATATTCACTATCAGCCCTTTAAATACATTTTGAGTTTTCCCAAAATAACATTACCAAAAGCTAATAATCCAGATCGTGATCCCTAACTAATATCGAATAAAAAACGACAAGTGGAACATGTCGTTTTTTCAGCGAACGTACAACTATTCCATCCATCACATGGGATCGAAAACAAAAGAGTGGCACCTGTAATACAATCCGTCCAATATCGATTTGTCTCTAGAAATACAGGGATCGCCAATATACCCAAAATCCTCAAAATCCGGAAAAGAGATATTCATGTTACTATCTGCGATACAACACACAAGAATTATAATTAAAACATAATTGATATAATAGCAAATGAAATCATCAACAAATAGAATCGAAATAATCAAATACCTAATCTTGATCAACAAAAAAACATATCACCAAACACTACAGATTGACTGGGGCGTTGAAAACCTGAATATTAACTCCACTAGATTAACTTGGTGAAGGAGCTTTAAACTGCATTAAGGTGATCTGAGCATTGAGCTCACGTAATTTTTCTTCGCTCTTTTCATTTTCATCCTGTAACTTAAGCACCCGCCTGATAAGTTTGTTTTTATGGTTCCTCAGTCACACAAGATGCTGATTACTTTCATCAAATTTTACTTTTAAACCCTCATTATCAGCTCTCAATAAGTCTCGACTCGCCAGTATTTCGTTCATCTTATCTTCCATTCGGCGAACCTTGTCTAACAGACAACTAATGAACATAGGGTGAATAGTTTCCCCAATTCCACGAGAAACAGCTGAAGTTGTTTTAACAGGCTTTTCTTTTACAACTGAACCAGTCGTACAATCAACTAGGACTTCCTGAACTTTCTTATCCACTGATGGAGGACTATCACGAACAAGAGTGACATCAACACCAGTCTCAACAGGCTGAACCTCTACAGACAGCGAAGGATTTTCAGAGATGTCTGTAGCAGTTACAGGGTGACTTTGTCTAGCTAGATCAGTATCAAAATCACGATGAATCGCCTCATCGTTAACAGGTAAAGGAGTACTGATTTCCTCTTCATCAATTACAACGGTTTCGACTGGAAGCTTAACATTCACAGGGTTTTGCGCCATCCTGGCTTTCGCCATACTCCTGGTTAGCCTTCTAGTCAACTTGGACATAGATAATTTCCCTCGACGGTTACCAGATTTGTCACTATTATTTGATGGAGTGACGGGTGACAGAGCTGAGATCTTCTTTACACGCCTAGACTCTGGAGATGTATTAGGAGTGCTCATTGGATCACCCATAAGCATTTGAGAGGGTTCTGCACTCTTAAGGCTAGGGTTTAATGTAGGTTCGCTCAAAGGAGTCGAGCTTGAAACCCTATGTTTGCTATAGTCACCTGGACTGTTAAACATACAGTGACAAAACTCTGAGAAACCATTTGATTCTAAGAACTGTTCCCATGAGCGACCAGACTTCATTAGTTCATTCTCAATCAACATACGGACTAGCCCGTGGTGAAACAAACTGTGGCTTACATGTTTCGGTCCCTTCTTTATGGCATTTGACATTTTAAACAAACTGTGTAGAAGATAGTAAGGGAGATTGATGGGAAATCCTATGAAAGCAGCCATCAAACGAAGGTGGTATACATAGGCCGAGGACAACCAACCTTCGCAGGTTAAATACATGTGAATTAAATCAAGCACGGGGCGCCCGTTTTTCAAGAAATACTTACGTGCAACTCCTGTCCGAAAGGAAATTTCTTGAGTCGGGTTCTTCAGCAACGATCTCCATTCCGTAATCTCCATTTTCTGATACTTAAACCACTTCTGCCCATCCAGAGACAGACGAGTTGCACTTGCAATCGACCTCTCATCAACCCGAAAGCACAAATATCCCACTTCGGCTTGATAGTTTACCAGGAACAAAGCGAATACTCTGGTGACTTCTGGATTAGAATCAGAGAACTTCTCAAGGAATGGAAGCCACCCGACATCTTTGACCTTTTGCAAAAGCCCAGGGTTTGAATTCAACAGGGTTAACTCATAGGGTTCGACTCTCACAACAGGGGCCATTACTGATTGTTTATAAACGCGAAACCATGCACAGAATACATGCCACCACCGGATTAACGACAGAAGAGCAGGTTGAGAGCACTTGGAACCGAGACTCAGCAATGGTAAATAATACACAGGATAAGCCATACGTGAATGTAGGTGAAACCCCTGCGGGTTCGGCATGAGCAGAGCCATCACTACTCGGAGTGCTGAACACAAATGACGGTTGAAACCCTGAAAGACTAATGTTATCTCAATCAATCCTGAATTAAATGACATGAAAGCTTGAGGTGTACGTAATAACAGGTGCTCCACTGGTAAACAGCCACGACAAGGAATAGGTACGAGAGCTGAGACGTGGACAGCAGGGTAAGTACGAGTGTCATAATAACACTCTGAACTCGTGATGAGTGTGACTTGTGCCATAGATCATTCTCCATAATGTGTTCAGCTCCTTCATCAAAGGTGGTGAATTATCATATAACTCGACACTAGACCTTTGCATATTATCACATGCAAATTAATATCAATGCAAATAATGGTTAACAAACTTTAGGATATGGCATGCGAATCATGGATCTAGGCTTCTATAGAGTTCGACAAACCTTTGATCACCATTACCCGATTCTGCATAAAGATCATGCTACACGACCTTAGTAATATTTCTTATCAATGAAATTGAGCAGAAACGGTGTTAATGTTTAAGAGAACATGCACAACTATGATATACAGCATCAAGCATAAAGACCATGAACACTCATGTATTAACATCCCTAGTTACAATTCATCCAAACCAGTAACTCAGAGATATTGATATCATTGATCCAATGTAACTTGCAAAGTTTGTTCAAAAAATGTTGACTTCAATAAATCAGTAGCCAAGGAAAAATCCTCCTTTCAGTAGCCGAATTTATCCCTTTTAAAATTTAAACATTTCATCGAACAAAATGGGATTTTGTTCGATGAAATAATGATTTTAGAAGGCTGTTGAGCAGGGGCACAACAGATGGCGACTTGCTGGATGAAACAGTTATCTCTGGTTATTTCCCTGAAATCATGGAAGAAAAGAAATTAAATCCTTAACATAAATCATCGCATAGATAATACTACTTTAACATCTCAACCAGATTCAAAAATTTCATAGTCATAGACATTACCAGCGGATTACAGTTTCAATTTTTTGTTTGACAAACATCAGATTTCTAACAAAACCAAGTCCAGAAGAGTAGAACAGTGAATGATTCAGTCTTAAAAGATAAAATCACAATACCACAAGCATAGCCCTGCTTCCAGCAGGCGTCCATAGCCTCGACAGGGTTACCTTAAAACCCACAAACTGCCAGTATCCAACCTGCTACTGAAAAGTTTACAATTCTGGGCAATATAAACCGTTACCATTATTTTCTGTTTTCTCTTTTATTTCTTTCATTAGTCATGAAGGCCATGATTCAAGATTGATAACCTGATAGTAATCATGTCAGTCACCAGCCCACATGACAGTAAAATGAACCGGCTCTTGATGAGACCTTTCACCCCTCAGAGTTTTATGTCTAAGGGTCATTGCCCAGGCTTGGTAACCGGAGACGACAATGCTACTGGATGTAAACTTATGATCCTGAACAAACTGGCCCATCACGAGACCTTCTGTCCTTCAGACATCTTTTCAGATATTCAAGTCTATCTTTACCCATAACGTAATTAAAGTTAATCCCAAAAGAGATTATCTTAGCAGGTAGGGAGGCGAGTCTGCTCCTCTTTACGAGAAGGGATAGCGTAAGAGATTTAATAGATGACTTTACCAAACACTGCTTTAATCTCCTTAGACAGAATTTTGCAGAAACTGATATAGTGAATTAACATGTGTTAAAAATTGCTGGTAATATCCGGGACAGTGGAATTCCCTTCTCTATGTGGGAAGTAAAACAGAATGACAATTTTCAGAAAAATAATGCCTTTGTGCATGATTTTTAGGTAAATTTCAGAAATTGAATTCAGTCATCAGTTTTGGGGTTTGGTGAACGTATCAGGTTCAGATCACAAAAACAAAACAGCAAATAAAAATGAAAAGACACACAGACCAAGAGTAAAATAAAATCATTCAAACAAGCACACCACACCAGTGATATATACAGGATGATCCCTTGAAGAGGATCAACAGAAGTATCTTTTGATTAGGTGACCATTTACTGGAAGGTCATCAATCTCACCTTCCAATGTTTGTAGCCTGAAAGTGATGGGACCAAGCTTTTCTGTAATAATGAATGGTCCTAGCCACAAACGCTGAAACTTTGTATGTTTTCCCTTATCTTCGTGTTCCTTATCCCATCTCAAAACTAAATCACCTACTTTCAGATCTCGACTGACTGATTTTCTGAGGTCAAACCAACGCTTCACAGTCTGCTGATGTTTTTCAAACTTTTTCCTAGCTATTTCCCTATCCTCTTCTAACTTCTGCAAGGTGTTAATTCGATGCTCCATAGCGGAACAAGGTACCTCCCGTACCGACTGGGCAAGTTGTAAAGAAGGCAGGAATAGGTGAGGCGGTAGAATGGCTTCCTTGCCATATACTAGGAAAAATGGAGAATTTCCAATAGTGGCTTTGGGGGTTACCCTGTCAGCCCACAAAGCGCTTGACAGGGCAATATGCCAATCTCTATGATGGTTAGCCACAGTACGTTTGAGAATCTTGATCAGATTTTTATTAGATGATTCTGCCAGCCCATTACCTTGAGGGTAATAGTTAGCAGAATACTTTAATTTTATCCCTTTTTCTAATGCATACTCAGTCAATTTAACAGAAGAAAAATAAGTGGCATTATCAAATATTAAAGACTCAGGCATACCGAATCTAGTGATGATAAAGGAATCAAGGAAAGCTATCACCTAATCTGAATTGACTATTCGTAATGGGATGGCTTCAACCCATCGAGTGAAGTAATCCGTGGCTGTAAGAATATATTTATGCTGCTGCAAAGAGGCTGGAGTAATTGGGCCAACAATATCCAGACCCCATTGCTGAAATCGGACTTCAATGATAACTGGCTGGAGGGGTAATGCCACCTTTTTGTGTCTGCCTCCTGTCCTTTGACAGTCCTGGCACTTCCTAGCGAAAGCATATGCATCTTTGAATAATGTGGGCCAGTAGTACCCAGCTTTAAGTATCTTATGGGCCGTCGTTTCACCGCTGAAATGTCCTCCCGCTAGACCTGCATGCAATTGAGATAACACGTTATCAGCCTCATCCTTTTCCAAACAACGAAGGAATACTCCTTCAAATTTTTTTCTGAACAAGATATTGTCAATGAGCTGATAAGGTGCAGATTTCAATCTTAAATCCCTCTTATGACGTGGGTCTAAATGTTCAGGGGCTGTCCCATGTAATAAGAAGAATTTAACATCCTCATACCAAGAATCAGGAGGAGCAGAGTTCAGAAAAAATTCCCTTTCAAATAAGGAAGGGTCGCTGAAGAAATGCAGATCTGATTCAGCACTGTCTGCAAAGCCAGCTGCTAGCTTACATACACCTTGTCCCCTGACAATCTTTAATGGTTTTATTTCTAGGTCGTATTCCTGAAGTGCGGTGACCCAATGTGCTCGTTTTTCACCAAGATCCTTCTGCACCAAAAGATTTCTTACTGCAGAATATGGTACAACTACCTTGGTGTGGGACTTCAGTAAGTAAGGCCTGAAATGTTTAACAGATTTGAAAACTGCAAAAGCTTGCTTGTCCACTTCCGGGTAATTCAGTTCTGCACCGTTAAGACCAGAACTCGTAAAAGCGATAGGAGCCTCGTTATTTTCCTGGTTTTTCTGTGTCAGAACAGTAGCATACGACAGATCAGAAGCGAAAGTGTATAAAATAAATGGTTTGGAAAAATCTGGGCTAGTGAGAGTGGGGGCTTCAGCGATAGCTTTTAAAATGTTGCGAAAAGATTGCTTTTCATCAGCGTTCCATTTAAACTTAGCATCTTTCCTAATCATCTTCTGTAAGGGCCTAACAATTTCCATATAGCCAGGGATGAATCTAGAAACAAAATTTATTTTTCCAAGAAAGGACTGCATGGACTTTTTCGAGTGAGGCATCGAAATCTGAGATATATCATGAGTACGTTCTGGGTCAATATTAATGCCTTGTTTAGACACAACGAAACCCAGCAACTTACCTTCAGTGACTGAAAAGATAGATTTCTTAGGGTTTAGCAAAATCCCGTACTTCCTGCAACGCTCGAAAACTCACCTGAGATGAGTTATATGATCGGTCCTATTTTTAGAAAAAACAGTAACATCATCAAGATAAATCACAACAAAATTACCAATCAGACCTCTGAAAGCGATATCCATCGCTCTCTGGAATGTTACACCAGCATTTATGAGACCAAAAGGCATCTTTCTGTAAGCATAGGTTCCCCAAGGTGTCCTAAAAGTTGTTTTCAGTTGGTCAGCTTTGGATACCAACACTTGGTTGTATACTGAAAATCCATCCAATAGCGAAAACATCTCAGATCCGGAGACCTGTTGCAGGATTTTCTCCATTGTAGGAATAGGATAATTGTCCTTATCAGAAACCTTGTTCAGGTTTCGGAAGTCGACACACAATCTAATGTCGCCATTTTTCTTCCTTACGGGTACAAGATTTGCTACCCATTGGGCATGCCGAACGGGGAAAATTATCCTAGCGGCAAGGAGTTTATTTAGCTCCTTTTTGACAGCTGGTTCTAGGCTGGGATGCATCTTCCTCAATTTTTGTTGAAAAGGCTTCGCCTCTGGTTTCATAGGAATGACATGTTGCATGATATTGGGGTCGAATGTTTTCAAGTCATCATAGGTCCATGCAAATATGTCTTTAAATTCCTTAAAGAGTTTGATGAAGGTTGTTTTCTCCTGAACAGTACATGTACTGCCCAGGTTTACGTATTGAGGGTTTTGCTCAGTTCCTAGATTGACAATGTCGGACTGCATGATGGAACTACCAGTTTTACAATTTCTTGCAGCTTTGAATTTATCCTTTAAGTCATAAAATTTTTCAAGTTTGACTACTGACCTGGGAAAAGCACTAACCTGATCAAGGGACTCTTGAATCGAACAAGGCTTAGGGATTACCGTAAAATTATGCAGATCCTCATCGTGAGTCATTTCGTCATAGACTGCATCCTTGAAGGTATCCTTAAGAGTCAGAAAGTCAATCAATTGCTGGTCGTCATTAAAGACTCTCCAATTTGCAATGTTGTCAGGAATAGAAGGCCTGAACAGTAATTCAACCGAGAATGCATCAGTAAGAATTCCTTCAGATGGAATCAATCTCGAAGCAACATTAGCCAAGAGATCAGCTTCTTGATTTAAATAGCGGGGAATGGAACTTATATTAAATGCTTCAAATGCTAACAGTAAATTCCATACCTCAGTTTGATAGTTTCTCAAGTGTCCAGCTATGCAGTGTATCGTATTACGTACCTGACGAACAATAATTTTGGAATCTCCTAAGACTATCAAGGCTTTGGCTCCCAAATCCATCGCTTTCTTCAGCCCTTGAATGAGGGCTTCATACTCAGCGATATTATTTGTGTAGTCAAACTCTAATCTGCAAGCAATGAAATACCTTTTCCCACAGGGGTCAATCAGTAAACATCCTGCACCAGCTCCTTCTTTTGACTTGGAGCCGTCAAAGTAAAGAGACCACAACCCGTCATTGAGATCTAAATGTGGTGTATCCGGGACTGAAATTTCAGCTTGAACTTGTGTAAAATGACAAATTTCAGACTGCTGATTTAAATCAGGAATTTCTGAAATTTCAGCCTCTAAATTGCCAAAATATGAGTCAGCCATATAGTTACCCACTATGGTATCAGCAAACAGGACTGGTTCATTTGAGTCATCAATTTCCGTGACGGTATGCTTCATATACTGTTCTCTATTGATTCTGATTTTGTTCGGATGACCCTTATGAGGTATCCATAAGTGTGACCAGTCTATCGCGAAATATCCATCGAGTTTCTGTGACCAGTCCCTGCTAAGAAATAAACCATACGCTTCTGGTATATCAGCAACAATAATATCGATAACAAAATGTACTTGGGGATTGGAAGCTAACCTTATTAGCACCTCCTTCAGTTTGCCTATTACCTTTACGTTTGAACGATCCAGCTGTACAATACTGGTATCGCAAGGCTGAGGGACAGCATTAAGCCTTTTACACACCGAGTAAGGAATTACATTTTTGGATGCCCCTGAGTCAATCATACAGTTATGTACTTTGCGGTTAAATATTTCAAACGAAAGTAAAAAGGGTGGAGTTGAAGAATCATATTTTTTTCCTATCGATGATGCATTGACTGAAGACTTTTGCGAATTATCTTTATTGGTAACAACACTATTCTGGTTGGAAGAAGTCTTACCAGTTTTACTTGGGGAAACCCCTTGCACCATTTTCTCACGAATTATGGGTATTTTTATTAGTTCATATAGAGAAATATTAGCCCTGCTCTTCTTTAAGTCTTCAATCAAATCATATTCTAACTCAAGGGAAGGTGCAGATTTACTAATCGCAGGCTGATCTTTGTTTTTAGCAGCTGAACTATTATCTGGAACAGTTGTGGCAAGTTCAGTTGAAGGCTGATCTTTTTACTTCTGGTGTTATGCTGATGCTGATTCACATTGACAACAACCACCTCTTCGTCATCAGTTAATTCTGAGGTGTCCCAGAAATGACTGATGACATTGGGTGGTTTATTATCATTGTTATCATTGGTGTCTTGTTTATCTTGAGAACTCTGTCCTGAAGACTGAGTTTCAGTTTCAGTAGTTGTTTCCAGATCTGAAACTATTGCTTTGAGAAAACTGTTAATTTCCTCAATGTTATTGGCTTCAGAGGGTGAATTTTGTTTTACAGCTGGATTTTGAAAAGGTCTTCTAAATAACTGTCTGGGTGGTTCTTTATTTGGGGTATTATCAGAAGTGCCCTTTTTTAAATCGATGATCTCATTAGAAATTTTTTTGATAACTCGTTGAAGACTATCCAAATCTAAAGCATCTTGACTTCTTTTGTCAGAACCAGTTGTAGTTTTGGCAGGGCTGTCAATCTTCTTACGAGAAGAAGACGCTGACTCGGTATCTACTCCGGAATTTTCCTTTATGGCAAACAAATCCTTTTCAACCTTAATTGCTTCCTCGAAATTTTCAGCTAAAGTAAGTTTGGCCTTTTGCCGGACGAACATGGCTATTTTTCCAGGTAAGGCTAAAGTGTAAAATTCAAACGTTACATCCTCAGTAGGCCTTGAAGTAGCGGGAATTCTATTCCTTAAGGTCAGAAAGCATTGGTTAAAGTCTTTAACCTTTTCTTTAGGTTCTATGCGAATCTTAGACAGTTCTGACACTAAGACTGCCAGGGACTTGTCATCTCCAAACTTGTTTATAAATGCGATATCAAATTCGTTCCAGCTGGTGATGGACCCAGCTATCAAGGAAAAATACCATGTTGAAGCCTTTCCTTCAAACGTGTAAGGGAACAGTCGGCATACGACATCTTCGTGTTCAACATCTAGAAGCCGGACTACCAGCATAAACTTCTTGACGTGATCTTCAGCTGGCTCCTTCGACTCAGGGTTGAACTTAGGCAGAAGCTTCTCAGGGTGTGTAGGCAAAGGATGCTGAACACCAGGGACTGCAACAGCATCCTGGGCCATCCAAGGCATAGGGTTAGGCGGATTGGAAGCTGCCATGTTTCTGGGAGTCGGTGGTGGTGATGGTGATGTTGGTGGAGTATGGGGAGGGGAAGGAGGCGGTGATGGTGGTCGCCCAGATCCTCCTGACAAATGTGGTCCTGCTGACGAGGAAGGATGATTTTATTCTATCAGAGGTTGTTGCACCTGAAGATCTGGAATGGGACTTAAAGCCAACTGTTGTTCT
Organism: Pseudotsuga menziesii; assembly: GCA_001517045.1. NCBI lineage: Eukaryota > Viridiplantae > Streptophyta > Pinopsida > Pinales > Pinaceae > Pseudotsuga > Pseudotsuga menziesii. The sequence continues at coordinate 389,606 of LPNX010961499.1, read as the reverse complement.
CCCACAACAGGTACAGAATGACGGGTGCGAGGACGGGTAACCTGAGGGAGAGTTAGCTCAGTAGGCTGGCGCCCAGTAATACTTGAATAAGCTCTGGTTAAAATTCTTTGAGATTCGTTTATGGCTTATTCAATTTGATCTAGTTCCTCTGGACGGCGAGCACCACTGGCATCAAACTGGGAGATGAGGTTTCGAACTGAATCGATCAAAGGATCGTCGCCTAGTCGTGATGACCGGCGTGTTTGTGATTATGTAGTCGATTGTATTTGAGGGGTAGTTGGCTGATTAGTTTTGTTAACAGGGTTGTTGTCATCAACCATTTTACGCTGGCCCTCCTTCTAGTGCCATTGTTGACGGGCGTATTTGATTAAGCCCGCAACGGGGGAAAACGACCCAGTCCGGGACCCTTAGAATAGGCTCCAAGCTGTTTGGAATAGTCACTCCCGACAGGTTTAGAGGCTCTGTTGGCCTGGGATCCTAGAGGACTAATGATTACAATTAGTGCTACTGATAGTTAGTGTCGATCCTATACTTATAATTACAAAGATTAACCCAAGTTATATGTTACAAAGAACGGAAACTGTTAAGTAAAATTACTCAAAACAATTAACTCTGGATACATAAATAAAACATAAATCTGGACAAGATTCATATGTTACAAAGTCATGTTATTTTTATATACAGATATACAGTAATTACATAGAAGGATAAACTGAATGTATTTAATGAAAAGGATCTAACTCAACAAGGTTCTTTAGATAGTACAAAAAGCAGAAACTGAATAAAATATAAATCTGATCTAATACATATCCTGATCAGGAGCAAAAATCAATTTAACCTGTAACCAACTAATGTTGATAAAGACATTGTATGTAAGCATTTGCTGATATTTAAAGAAATTCAAATATTGCAAATTATACAAGCCTCATTACACATTATGTAAAAATAATATCAATTATTAAATACAAAACATGACATACCAACACAGTTAAAAACAGGAACAGCCGATACCTGATAAATTATATTCACACAATTCATCAAGGAAATTATAACAAACATTATAATATAGGAAAGCAAATATCAAAACTGAAAGATATAATTAGCCACATAAAAAGTTTTAAAACAGTAAATGTGTGTAAAATATCACCAGTTCAAACATTGTCACAACTGACAGATAACTGCCTAGAGGCACAGATAGAACGAACCAGCAGTTTTGTTCTTGCTTCCCCAGAGTATCAACCCCCTTCATATTCACTATCAGCCCTTTAAATACATTTTGAGTTTTCCCAAAATAACATTATCAAAAGCCAATAATCCAGATCTTGATCCCTAACTAATATCGAATAAAAAACGACAAGTGGAACATGTCGTTTTTTCAGCGAACGCACAACTATTCCATCCATCACATGGGATCGAAAACAAAAGAGTGGCACCTGTAATACAATCCGTCCAATATCGATTTGTCTCCAGAAATACAGGGATCACCAATATACCCAAAATCCTCAAAATCGGGAAAAGAGATATTCATGTTACTATCTGCGATACAACACACAAGAATTATAATTAAAACATAATTGATATAATAGCAAATGCAATCATCAACAAATAGAATCGAAATAATCAAATACCTAATCTTGATCAACAAAACAACATATCACCAAACACTACAAATTGACTGGGGCGTTGAAAACCTGAATATTAACTCCACTATATTGACTTGGTGAAGGAGCTTTAAATTGCATTAAGGCGATCTTAGCATTGAGCTCACGTAATTTTTCTTCGCTCTTTTCATTTTCATCCTGTAACTTAAGCACCTGCCTAATAAGTTTGTTTTTATGGTTCCTCAGTCGCACAAGATGCTGATTACTTTCATCAACTTTTACTTTTAAACCCTCATTATCAGCTCTCAATAAGTCTCGACTCGCCACTATTTCGTTCATCTTATCTTCCATTCGGCGAACCTTGTCTAACAGACAACTAATGAACATAGGGTGAATAGTTTCCCCAATTCCACGAGAAACAGCTGAAGTTGTTTTAACAGGATTTTCTTTTACAACTGAACCAGTCGTACAATCAACTAGGACTTCCTGAACTTTCTTATCCACTGATGGAGGACTATCACGAACAAGAGTGACATCAACACCAGTCTCAATAGGCTGAACCTCTATAGACAGCGAAGGATTTTCAGAGATGTCTGCAGCAGTTACAGGGTGACTTTGTCTAGCTAGATCAGTATCGAAATCACGATGAATCGCCTCATCGTTAACAGGTAAAGGAGTACTGATTTCCTCTTCATCAATTACAACGGTTTCGACTGGAAGCTTAACATTCACAGGGTTTTGCGCCATCCTGGCTTTCGCCATACTCCTGGTTAGCCTTCTAGTCAACTTGGACTTAGATAATTTCCCTCGACGGTTACCAGATTTGTCACTATTATTTGATGGAGTGACGGGTGACAGAGTTGAGATCTTCTTTACACGCCTAGACTCTGGAGATGTATGAGGAGTGCTCATTGGATCACCCATAGGCGTTTGAGAGGGTTCTGCACTCTTAAGGCTAGGGTTTAATGTAGGTTCGCTCAAGGGAGCCGAGCTTGAAACCCTATGTTTGCTACAGTCACCTGGACTGTTAAACATACAGTGACAAAACTCTGAGAAACCATTTGATTCTAAGAACTATTCCCATGAGCGACCAGACTTCATTAGTTCATTCTCAATTAAAATACGGACTAGCCCATGGTGAAACAAACTGTGGCTTACATGTTTCGGTCCCTTCTTTATGGCGTTTGACATTTTAAACAAACTGTGTAGAAGATAGTAAGGGAGATTGATGGGAAATCCTATGAAAGCAGCCATCAAACGAAGGTGGTATACATAGGCCGAGGACAACCGACCTTCGTAGGTTAAATACCTGTGAATTAAATCAAGCATGGGGCGCCAGTTTTTCAAGAAATACTTACGTGCAACTCTTGTCCGAAAGGAAATTTCTTGAGTCGGGTTCTTCAGCAACGATCTCCATTCCGTAATCTCCATTTTCTGATACTTAAACCACTTCTGCCCATCCAGAGACAGACCGGTTGCACTTGCAATCGACCTCTCATCAACCCAAAAGCACAAATCTCCCACTTCGGCTTGATAGTTTAACAGGGACAAAGCGAATACTCTGGTGACTTCTGGATTAGAATCAGAGAACTTCTCAAGGAATGGCAGCCACCCGACATCTTTAACCTTTTGCAAAAGCCCAGGGTTCGAATTCAACAGGGTTAACTCATAGGGTTCGACTCTCACAACAGGGGCCATTACTGATTGTTTATAAACGTGAAACCATGCACAGAATACATGCCACCACCGGATTAACGAGAGAAGAGCAGGTTGAGAGCGCTTGGATCTCAGCAATGGTAAATAATACACAGAATAAGCCATACGTGAATGTAGGTGAAACCCCTGCAGGTTCGGCATGAGCAGAGCCATCACTACTCGGAGTGCTGAACGCAAATGACGGTTGAAACCCTGAAAGACTAATGTTATCTCAATCAAGCCTGAATTAAATGACAGGAAAGCTCAAGGTGTACGTAATAACAGGTGCTCCACTGGTAAACAACCACGACAAGGAATAGGTACGAGAGCTGAGACGTGGACAGCAGGGTAAGTACGAGTGTCATAATAACACTCTGAACTCATGATGAGTGTGACTCATGCCATAGATCATTCTCCATAATATGTTCGGCTCCTTCATCAAAGGTGGTGAATTATCATATAACTCGACACTAGACCTTTGCATATTATCACATGCAAATTAATATCAATGCAAATAATGGTTAACAAACTTTAGGATATGGCATGCGAATCATGGATCTAGGCTTCTATAGAGTTCGACAAACCTTTGATCACCATTACCCGATTTTGCATAAATATCATGCTACACGCCCTTAGTAATATTTCTTATCAATGAAATCGACCAGAAACGGTGTTAATGTTTAAGAGAACCTGCACAACTAGGATATACAGCATCAAGCATAAAGACCATGAACACTCATGTATTAACATCCCTAGTTACAATTCATCCAAACCAGTAACTCAGAGATATTGATATCATTGATCCAATGTAACTTGCAAAGTTTGTTCAAAAAATGTTGACTTCAATAAATCAGTAGCCAAGGAAAAATCCTCCTTTCAGTAGCCGAATTTATCCCTTTTAAAATTTAAAAATTTCATCGAACAAAATGGGATTTTGTTCGATGAAATAATGATTTTAGAAGGCTGTTGAGCAGGGGTACAACAAGACTAAAACAGAACAACAAGAGGAAACTGCCCGACTGCTCCTAACACAGCACACTGCCTTTTCGGAGGCTTACAAGGTCTTACAGGACCATATGGAGGAGTCCATTGTCACTGAGGAAGTACTAAGAGACTGGCCTACCCATTATGGGCAGGTCTATCATCAGACCCGACAGACACGACAAGGCATTCAGGCCTTGGAGGGCCGGAAGTCGACAGAAGTAGAAATGAGGCAGACCATTGAAGAGCAGATTGTGATGGAGACCACCAAACTGCAGAAGCTCAAACAAGAGGCTCATTAGTGGGTTCAGCAAGCCCTTCCAAACTTAGAGAAGGTCGAAAACATCTGTCCACAGATGAAACGACCCCTCGATGCTGCAGAAGAACAAAACCAATTGTTGGGTCCCAACATGGAGCACATTGTAGAAAATCCCATGGCCGAAAAGATGTCGATACTATCAAGTCTAACTACTCTAATGATCGACATCCAGAAAGCCCTACAGACATGGACCAATTTCCAGCATCATCTAGCCATCACAGCTCCAGCCCTTGTCGAGGTATGCGTCCAGAAGAGACTGACTATTCTTCTGCACAGTCCACAGCCAGAGCAAAGTTGAAGGATTCGACAAAAAGTTTGTTTTTGGTACCTCCCTATTTCTTCGGGACGAAGAAACCTTTTGTTTGTGGGGAAGATGTAGAAGGAGCAAGTCGACGAAGTTGACTTGAACGAAGACCGAGTTAGTCGATCAGCCGACTAAGTCGATGGTCCAACCAAGTCAGACAGCCGACTAAACTAGTTAATTAAGTTGGCTAACTAACAGTTGTGTTGGTTCACCGAACCGACAGGTAGTTATGTTGTAACTGTTTCCAAATTGTATATATTAGGCTGTTGAGCCAAGCAAAGAACTCAGTTCAGTTCGGTGCCTTCTATTAACTCATTGTGATGATATAATATGTTCTACCTGTTCTTATCTCTTGTCTCTGTTTATATTTATGTATGTTTTAGTATGTATTATTGGTAACCTTATGTGATCTGTGAGATTACAACAAGAACAAAGGAACAAACATGCCCACCAATCCATTGATGACGAACAGTTTCCATTAACAGTCCTTCTCGCTATTGGTCAACAAGTCATGTTAACTACTAATCTACGGGTTCAAGCATGACTTGTTAATGACTCACTTGGAAAATTCATTGAAATTGTCTACAACTCGAATGAACAAAGGACCCTTATCGGAGGCTTCTAATCCAACTTATGTTCTAATATCTCCCATAACAAGAGGATACCATAGGCAACTACCACTTCATATGGCATGAGGTTTAATAATTTATAAAGCCCAATGTATGAGCTTGGCTAGACCTTGTTTGAATTATTCCCCTCTTTGAAGAGCTTCCATCTCTTGGGAAGAGTGAGCACTCCCATGGGTTTCTATGATAGCTTTTCCTTTGTATTTGGACTGGGATGTTGAAGCAGAAGCTACTACTGCTTGTTGTCTTGCTTCTCTTTCCATGTTTTCCCTGACAACCTTTTCCTCTTCTTCAAATTTCATTTTTCTAAAATGAAGGGTAGGATCCTTGATTTATTTTTGATATTTGAAAACATGGGACTTTACCTCTTGAATAGTGATGTTTTCCACTTTTCTGAAAATCAACAAATTCCCTGTACATGGAATCATCTGGAAAATATTCATGTCTATAATTGAACTTAGCCTTTTCTTGAGCAAAAAGGATAGCGAGAAAAGCCTTAGGATCATGCATCCTTTTGACAAATTCTCCCAGCTTCATAGCTGTAATCCCCTTACCATCACAGTTTCATGGATAGAATTCTGTATAACCAAGGAATCTATATACAGAGAGAACTTAGGCCAAGCCTTCCTCTTGTGCTTAGCCAATTTTGGATGGGCTCCATCGATGACGGTTTGAAAAGAAAATTCCTGTAAGCCCATCTGGTATCGAACAATTCTCGGCAAAAAATGGACGATGTTGCTTCCCCAAATGCTAAAATAAGAGAAATATTCCCTGACGTCATGCAGAATAATTAAATCCTTGGTTGTTACTAAAAATGTCGAAGCATCGCCCTTGAATATATTATGATACATGGACCCCAAGAAAAGGCCGCGGATGTCATATATGCAAGGAACAAAAATATTCTCCCACATGTCAGAGAAGTAAATATGGACTGGTGGACAATCCTTCTGCCAATTCCAACCTAGGTCAAGAAATAACGAAGTTGCAAAAAAAACATCCATGACATAAGCTGACATGTAAAATTGGTGTTTTTTGCTTTCCCAAGTTTTCTTGTATTTATCAATTTTCTCTTGAAAATTAACAGATAATATTTGAGCCCAATTGAAGGATGCACCTGTAAGAATAATGTGTTGGGCTGCCAGAACCCATTCTGCTTTGAAAAATGTGCAACTTTCCTCACCATATAACCAACAGAACATGGCTACGAGTAGTGAAAATGGTTCCCTGAACCATGAAGTAGGGTAGATATTACATGGTTTTCTACTAAACAGGGTAGGATTTTCCATCCATGATTTCACCACATCTTTGTAATTGAAATAGGAAATTGCTTCATCAAGGAACTTACGGTTCAATAGTTGTTTCAGGAGTTGAAGCACGTAAGCCTTTGTAAAAATATTAGGTTTGAACGAGGCCAAAAATATGCCAATGTGGTCATTGAGAACTCTCTCCTCAGGTTTAGCGTGGTCAAGTGCCCACTTCACCCCATCTGTGTAGGGAATAAATGGTGGTTTGGTAGCAATTAGATGGATCTATGAGCTTCAAATTCTGATGTAAGACAATTGGTCATGAGGAATGCCTGAGAAATCATCATTATCGAAAATAGAATAAAATATTGGCTAGTCCAAATAATTTGGTTTTCAAAAATACGCCCACTACTATCTGTGAAGACTCCAGCATTTGTGTCCTTGGACCTTTATTCTTGTAGAGCTATTTTTGATCTTGTGTTTCTGCGACCCAAAGATGCCATTTATGATCAAAATTTGGAAAACCTGGTCAAAAATTAATACAGTGTAAAAATAACAAAATAAATGGTTGTAAGGAGTTAACTTACTGATGGAAAGCTTTGAAAACCAGTGATAGATGTAAGCTCGAGCGAAAAGGAAGTGTAGTAAAATCTCCCGAAACAGTAAAAACGCAGGTCAAACATATGGTAAAAACCTCAAAAATTCAAACAAACTATACAACCAGAACCCCGACATAAAAACAAATCTAGAACGTGGATCTAGCGAAAAATAAACAACTGAGATGAAGGAACGCAAATAAAAACTTTGGAAAATTTATTGGGAAACTTTTGATTTAGTGTTTCTAGCTTCTGCATTCCGCACTGTGGAAAGCGGAAAGTGGATCAAAACAAAAGTTTCCAAAAGAAAAATCAAATTCCTGATTTCCACATTCCGCACTACGAAAAATGGAAGTCGGAAATACACAAAGTTTTATTACGAACTTGTAACTTTTGATTTATGTGTTCCGCACTTCGAAAAGAGGAAATCTGCAATGGATTTCCTCGATGACTTGAAAAAAATGGATCCCCTCTTTCCACACTGCGGAAATCGTATTTTATTAAGTGAAATGCCATTTATGCTCGAAATTTGACAAACCTAGTCAAAACTTACTACAGTGTAAAAATAACAAAATAAACAGTCGATGTAAGCTCAATAGAAAAGAAAGCATAGTAAAAATCTCCAGAAACAGTAAAAACGCTGGTAAAACAAATGGTAAAAACCTCAAAAATTGAAACAGGCTATATAACCAAAACCTTAACTGAAAAAAAAATCTAGACCGTGAAAAACAAACGGCCGAGATGAAGGCATGCAAATAAAAACTCCAACAAAATTATTGGGAAGGATCAAAACAAAAATTGCCAAAATAAAAATTAAACTTCCGATTTCCGCATTCCGTAATGTGGAAAGTGGAAATCGGGAAATAAGATAAAAAAAATTTGAGACAAATACTTTTCCGATTTCTGCATTCTGCACTGCACAAAGTATAAGTCATAAATACACAAAGTTTTATTACGAACTTGTAACTTCCAATTTTCGTGTTCCGCACTGCGAAAAGCGGAAGTTGGGAATGGATTCTCCCGATGACTTCAAAAACATGGATCTCTGTTTTTTGCATTGTGGAAAGTGGAAGTGAAATTCTCATGCTTCTGCAGATGCTTCATTCAGTTGTGGAAAGACTCAATATTGTTACCCTCTCGGTGTTCCTTTGCACCTCTCGATGCAAATGCTAGTAATATATGGATGTATAGACATATCTCCAAAATATTATTTAAATATTTATAATATAATAGTCTAATTTAATGAAATATTAAAAGTACTATAATAATTAATTTAAAAATAATCTAAAAAAAATAATATTATATTATAATTTAGTAAAAAACAATGATGTCACTATAATATATATCATAATTTAGTAAAATCAATGATGTAACTCTAATATTATATTATAATTTAATAAAAACAATGATGTAACATATGAATATTAATAACTAAAGTATTAAATATTATCAAAATAATGTTGAAGTATTAAACATTTTCAAAATGTTGATTAAGTATTGTTTATTCAAAATTTTATATCATAATTAAATATTGTATTTAATTAAAAATTTATAATAGAAATAGTAATAATAAAACTTATTTAATTTAAAATATTATTGTTTATATTAATATTTTAGTATAGTAATTAAATTATCATTTTTACTTTACATATAAATATTAAAAATATTATTATTTAATTGTGATAGTATAGTTATATATTATAATTATATGGTAGTAAAAAATAATAATGTATTAGGAGTATGGTAGTTTAGGTGGCTTCGAGAAATGTTGTTGTCCTCCTCACTCGAGTTCAAATCTTATTTTGTGATACTTCTTCGGAGCCAACTTTGACTATGTAATGATTAACTAAATCATGTAATTATGGCTATGCCTTGATTCTCTCAAATAACATGTGTTGCAATTTCTCCTAATGGATGTAGCCCTCTAACAAACTGTGAACCACCATTTAAAAAGTCAATTGAATGTAGCTTGGATGGTTGGGAAGAATGATTGTTACCTTCCCCACCCACATTTAAGTGACATGATGCTCTTACTGAACCCTATGTAATGATTAAATGGATCATATATTTCTTTCTATATATTGATTTTTCGGAATTACAAGTATTGACATATTTCCAAATAAAATAAATAATTAATTAATAGTAATAATAATTAAATATAATAATAAATTATAATATAATAATTAATTAATTGTAATATAATAATTAAATAAATGAAAACATGATATTACTTTTTAATAAAAATAATATTAAAATTAAAATAAAACTATGAATATTTAAAACCACTAATGAGTAATAATTAAACATGATATTTAACTTAAAATAATATAAAAAATGTAATAAAAAAAATCATATACAAGATAAAATAATATAAGAAATGTAATAAAAAAAATCATATACAAGCTTATGCTATAGTAATTTAAGTTGTTATAAATAATAAAATAAAATTGTATATTTGAAAATATTATTATTTAATTATAATATTATTGTATATTATAATGAATATTTTTTTAATGGAGGTTTATCAAAGAGTTACATTTATTGGAAAATATGCTAATATAGTTTATTATTCCGGAGAATTAAGGTATGGTGAGAATTACATGTCTAGACAAACCATTACATAGTTAATACATGAGGGCTCAATAAGAGCATCATGCCACTTAGAAGAATTAAACCTAGATGGAGATGGTAACAATCATTCATTTTAAACACCCAAACTATATCCAATGGACAATATAGTACTAAGAATTATTATATCAATGTTTAAAAATAAAATTATTAATCTTTTGATGCTATATATGGTTACTAAGGACTATACTATTTTTTTTCACTAAAAAGACATGTTTTCTGCTATTATATTAATCAAAGAAAAATATTTACATCTGCATATTAGCCTTATAATCTTCTTCCTTCTTACATTTATATGCTTCAATCCATGAAAATACTAATAAGCTAATCCTTTTAACAAAAAGATGAAAAATATCCAAAAATTTATGAGCGACTGAAACCCATCAAACATTTGGACCAATTCTATAACGTTTGTCTCCCCTTCATGAATCATTGTACCTTCCAAAATTTCTTGAAACCTTAAGTATCCAAATTTTAGAGAAATGACATTTTTTTAAAGAGTATATGCCCTTGAATTAAAATTCGTGGAAATATGCTTGAAAGAGATATGGTTGAAATATCTTCTTATATATTGAACTTTCTACCACCAATGGTTTAGTGACAACACCTCAATATTAAAAAATCCATTCATCAAGTCTATTAAAATTTTGGATTCTCCAAAAATTATAATATCAAATAGTCTATATAAGCAACAAATTGAAGAAGGCCATATAAGCTCAGTAGCTCAGCCTTAGTATTGGATCCCAAACCTCCACCCCTACTTAGAGAAATATAATGATCCTTGTTTTAAAGAACAACCATACCACAACCATAATAGGAAAGGTTGGAACCACCGTGAAAATAACTTTCAACACAATAAGCATAACATACAAGCAGACAATACCTTTTGATCTTCCTTGTGTTGTTAAAAAACACAAAATATTTAAAGAGGTCAATACCCATGATCCCACACATAAGAGAATTGGGGCTAATATCCCAAAAAATAGTTGTATTGCTCTAAAGCAAGAAAGACCAAGAGATAAAACTTGGAAATAGATTCAAGGAATCAATATTATGAAACCATTTGAAAAAAAAAAGTCTTTGAATTATGAGCACCCCAATCCAAACTGAATCCCAAGAAATGCTTAGCAACAGACCAACCATGTTTGCAGAAGTATCAATTTACAAAAAAATGTAAACCTATTTCTACATCTTGTCTACAAAGAGGGGAGAAGCTAAGACCCTGCCAACCCCTCTTCATGAGAAGGGCTATATTGTTTAGTATGTGCATAGTGTTAATGAAGTAATATTATTTCATTAACCATTGTATTAATAAAATATTAATATTTTATTATATTTTTATTGGAATATTACATCATGGTTATTATTTTAATAATGATTTTATTATATATATACACACACACACACACACACGCGCGCGCGAGGTTGTGCCATTTTTACATTTGTGATACATTTTGTTGGCACCACAGATGATTTTAAGGAACCATACTTATTTAAAAGTGTTTAAATGTTAACGAATCTTACCAATTCTTAAAACACCAACTATAAAATGTTTGGCCATATTTTTCAAAAAATATTTTAATTTCCAAGGATTTTATATCATTTATATAATAATTTAGCGATTTTTAGGGTGAAAAAACTTTACCCCATCAAAATTGGGCGAAAGAGTGCTTCAAAAATTGATAAATGGCAAATCTTTCTGTTTTGAGAAAACCCCCTAAAAATAGCCCATGGGCTAAATTTTGCCCCTAAAATTATCCCTATTTGTTGCATAGTAAAAATAGTTATTAAATTGTAATATTATAATTATATAGTAAAAAAATTAATGATGGTCTTTGATAAGAACAAGGTATAACTTAGATATTATAAAATAAGACAATATCAAAGGCAGTGGGGTTTGTAACCATTCAAAACGTCTATAAGAAGTCCATGAAGGGTTAAGACACACACCATAACATGACTAATGCATTTTCGATGGGGTCTTCATTTATTGAAACCATGGAATAGCGCCTTGGTTCATGGGATATTAAATAATACCCCTAATTTCACTATATATTGATAATTACTTACAAAAATACTTCTGTTGAGCCCCCCTCCCAATACATATTTCTAGTTAAAACACCATATGTTTACAATATATTCCTTATTTTCACTAGAAACCTCTTTTTATACTACCCCAATACCTATAAACTCTCCATACCCTATTCCTCTCCCCCCAATACCTATAATATATTGACCTTATTTTTCACAATTAAAAACCCCCCTTTATGAACGAACGTGATAAGATATTGCTCAACAAGGTGAATTCTCTGTGGCATTTTCTCGTTAAATGTCATAATGTGACACAAGCATGGAGGAATGTGTTAAGAACCTATGTCAATGCTCCTCTTTATTTCATTAGTATATTATGTTGGACACATATGCTTTGTAAGTCGCCCCATTAGTATGTTGCATTATCCCACATTCATGGGGATTAACAGTTGTTAATTCGTTCAGTCAATATGTTGTATTATCCCACATTCATGGGGAGTAATAGTTGCCTATATTAGACTTAATATATAAGTATGTGTTGAGGCCAATGAAAGTAGCCAAGAGTTATTTTGTATTGAGCTTTCACGGAGGAGGTTTTCCCCTCGAAGTGCCATACAATGAGTAAAATGTCTTTTGTGCCCCAATATTTATGTTATATCGTGCATTCTCATTGTTTATTATAGGAGGTTCTTCACATCTAGTATCAGAGCACTTTCTTGGGCTCGCTCGATGGAATTTTTGCCAATTTTTTTCTTTGCAGTGCTTCCTGGTGTTGTTATTATTGTAGTAGTTCTTCTTATTTGCATTGGTATTATTCATTCGGATTAGACAATAAACCCTATCTGCTTAACTATGGGAAGTACTTAGGAATATCCCTAAAGCTCATTGTGAGGAGTAGGAGAGGAACCCTAAAGTAGCTGGCCATTGAGAGGACTTGCCAAGCAAAAAGGGAAACAAACCCTACCTTATTGACTAGTTCCACTTGTGAAGTAAACTAAGAGCTGTCCTTTGTGGCAAAGTGGTTATCAGTTTTACTTGAGCCATGGAGTGAGGGGTACTGCCCCAATACGCAAGGTTTTAGACAACATTGGTGGCTGAGTGAATCACTTGAACTATTAGGAATTCGAGAATACATGGGGTCCATATCCATTTCCAGTTGATAAAGCGAAGATTCCAGAACTGCCACAACTAATTTCATCCATTTCCAGTTGATCAAGCGTAAATTTGTAGAACCGTTGTAGATCATTTCCACCGAACTGAAAAAACAAAAAGCAAAAAAAAAATCACTTGCCATATCTTCTTTGCTTTAGCTCCATTTTCCTTGAAAAATCACTTTAACCCCCATAATACCATTCTACATATTTCATTCCTTGAGGACCCTATCCCAAATTCCACTTCCAAAAGCTTGAAATTCCATATTTGTCCATTTTTAGGGTTTGTCATAACTTTTCTGATTCTCACCCAATCGCCTTGAAATTTTTCCACTATGTTTGTTTCCCATTTCTTCTTCCTTGTCCCTATCTGAAAAATTTTACCATTCTTTCACCCCTCTTCTAGAATTCGCATTTTATGCTTCTCTGTCCCTCAGAAAGTGTCCAAAACCCAGTCAACCTCCAATTACCCACTCAATTTTTTCCCAACTCAAAATTTTCCTTTTCTAAAACCCTTTCCATTTTTCTTTTTATACCCATTTCCAAAAAAAAAATACTTATGGTTTCCACCCGCATCGGAGCAAACAAAAAAATGGAAGAAGAACTTGTCACCATCAAGTCTAAACACAAAGATCTCGATCAAAAAATTCTCAACCTCCATCTTCAACATTCACCCATGAAAAACCGATGATAGCGCGAGTCTTTTGTAGACACTGGGTTCTCGTCCACTAGCATATTTTGTGGTCCGAAGCTTGATTTTCCTCGCTTCAATGGTGATGATCTGACTGGATGGATTTACAAGGTAAAACAATATTTCAGTCTGCATAACACTTTTGATGTCAATAAAGTCTCACTTGCATCCTTTCATTTGGAACATGAATCCCTTCAATGGTTTTGTTGGTACATCAAGGCTCATTCAGAGCTAAATTGGACAGATTTATGCCAACTCCTTTTGCAACAATTTGGCCCTAGTGATTGTTGGTCTCCTATTATTGGCTATCCAATACATCATTTTCTAGCATAAAACTTATGAAACCACATGATAAGTTAGTTTTATTAGTATTGATTTGTGCATAGTCATGTTTTTATGGAGACCAACGTGGACAAAGGTTTGGTAAGTGATTTTTGGTTATTTATTTCTTATTTTACATTGTTTTATGCATAAATTGGGTTTTTAAATCTCCATATAAATATCCAGTCAACTGGTGGGTCGTTGTTTCCTTTGTGCAGGGGTTTCGGTGCTCCAGGGTAGATTCATGCTAGCTGCACCAGTGATTTGGGGACTTCGATCCACATTTGGGGTGTCTCTTCAGCTTCCATCGCCTTCCAGATGCCTACGCAGAATTTCCAGGTGTTGTTTTGGGGATGATCTTTGATTGAGGAGATGTTGCTTTCTTGCTTTAGTATTGTATAGATTTTAGGGGATTCGAGCTCCCATATTTGGCTCAGATGTACTGAGTTAACTATAGGGTTGTTCGAGGATCGATCTCTGTCTCATGGTCGATTCTAGTCTGTATTTTCAGTATAAAAGGGATTCTTGAAACACTAATAACAAGAGGATGCTCAGAGAAGATTGTAATACTTCATTTCATTAATACAACCAGCGTTTATCTCCTTTAAGGTTTTGACTTAGAACTGGAAGGCGTTGAGGGTAGGGCCCCCTTCAACACCAACCACTGGTATTTTGATATTGTACATTTTACAGTAGTAGATGTAACGGTTTCTTATTTTGACAGTGTTTTCAGAAATAGTAATGGTTTTGCTTAGCCGTGAGTGGAAATAGAACGTATGCCTGTAGGTCATTAGTTAATTTCATTGGTATTTTGATCTAGCGCAGAGAATAGATTTGGGAGTGATCTGTATTTAAAATCTCCTTTGGTCTTTAGTGTGAGTGATTATTAATGGTTACGGAAATGATGAAATGTGTGATAATTTGGATTGAATTTATTATAGAATTGATTTAATGGGATTGAGGAATGGTGTGTATTTAAATTCCTTTTTTTTATTTCCAGTGTGAATCGTGGTATTGGCAAATTGGAATGAACTCGACTCTAGCTGTTGAAGAATCCTTTTGCTGCAGCGTGAGAATAATTGATCAACAGCCCATCCTTTTTACTTTCGAGCTTGCAGAGCTATAGGATATTTTGTTGGAGTTGAATAGCATTTGTAATATTTTGTAGAGGGTTTGAAGGCCATAGCCTATAGAGCGTATAGGGTTTGTTAAATAGTCTTTTAAATAAATGATTAAATAAGAGTTGAAGTTGTGCTGTTTGATATTGAATGAGTTTGGAAAGGAATGCTGGTTTATAATACTACTTCCTCAAATCAATATTAATTTCACAGTCTGTATATACAGGATAGAACCAGCGAATGTTTCTTACACAGCCCTAATATTGATTAATGAGTATTGTTTGAATAACCTTGGCATTTTCCTGTGTGCATTAGTGTGTATAAAATAAAACAGAGTACATTGGGATAACGATAACCATCCAAGCTTCATTATAATAGGCTGTGTTGACAATTCAAAGTCAAGAGGTCACAGGTGTTACTCCGGCAATAATTCTAGAAGTATTAGTGTGGAGTTAAGCATTAGATCTTGTAGGATTAATGGTGGAGTTTTCAGGTTAATTGATCATGTTTATTCTGAAACTTATTAAGCTCTTTCAGTTGTAGAATAGATCATCAGCACTATAGCTGAGTGTGGACTGTTGAGTGTTTTAAGGGATTGCTGTAGTTCAAGGGTTTGTTTAATTTATCAGCAGGTTGTTCTTTTGAAGCATTGTTGTAGGTAGGATTTCTCTAAAAGATTAGGGTTGTTTTCAAAGAATTACTGTAGCCTGTAGATTGCTGTAGGATATGCTAAGTTTGATAGTAAGTAAATTGATTTTCTTTTTGTTTTAGAATAGATCTATGAGTCCTTAGTATAGATTATCCAAGATAGCAATAGTTTCATCCATTTCATTGCTTTGTTTGAAGTAGACTAGCATTTCTGTCAACACGAGCATTAAAACTGTCTTGCCTGCACATATACTGTAGCATCTCAAAGTTTACGATTCTCCGGTTGATAATTAAATTGAGGTTAATTAAGTAACATTAATTTTGACCAACATTTTGGCACCGTTGCCAGGGAGTTGCTCCAAGGTAAGCTAGTCTTTTGCTCATTTCTATTTTTTAGATTGAGAAGTTCAGGTAGATAGGATCTTTTTACAGTACACAACAAGGTGGAGGGGAAACATTAAGACGCAAAGACGAATTCACGATGGGATTCCCATGGTGTAACAGCCTGCTACATCCACTTTAGTGGGTTTCCCCAAATTCTTGTTGTTTCCTTCTGGTAAGTGTGGTTGTTTTTCTTCGCATGTTTGAATGATTTTACTGCAAAAAGTGTGTTTATCTTTCCTGTAGAGAGTGTCTATTTTTCGTAGTTCAATTTTATGCAAATGTGGTTGTCCTTTTGCAAGTTGGGTGTGTTTAATTTTAGTAATCTAATTTTACAACAGTTTTTAGGTGTGACTAGTTGTTGCAGATTGGAGGAGAAGGGTTGGTAAGGCAAACTTGCGCATTTCATAACAGGTTCCTTCAAACCCAATTGTGCCACAGGTATTTCAATTTATTTTGATTAAAAGTCTTGTTATTTTCAGTAATTGTTTTGATGAGACCCAGAGATAGTATGGGAATATTCATTAAGGTTCATTCTGATCTTGTTGGAAACAAACCCCCCCCTCACTAACCCTAGGGATAGGAACACCAGCAACAAAATTGAAAACAATAACGCACAAATTTCAGTGGAATTAGGGACTAGCTCAGCAAGAACTGAGAGTGTACTCGGTGAACAGTTACATTCAGTAGAAACCCCACAGACGCAACAAGCTTCACCTTCAAAGGGAGACTCCAACTTGGTGGAAACAGTGAACATAGAAAGAATAAATTCTCTTCTTGGACATACTAGGAATCCAGTGGTTTCTCAAGTAGAATCTACTACAGATTTACCTTTCAATCTTCAATCTTGGCCTAGGCCAGACCATTGGGATTTCATTCCATCCCCGAGAAGAGACAGGTTAGGTGTCAACTGGTTTAGGAACCCTCTTGTTATGAGTGATCAGGAAACCAGACACCAGATGGAGGGAGAAGGAGAACATGAAGGACAAACTGAAACCACTTTTGGCTTCCCTATTCTAGATCTTGCTCAAGATGTCAGCATGAAAAATATCCCAGCATCTTCATTACCTACCTTCTATGGGAAGAGTACTGAAGATCCGAATACTTTTCTCTTTGAGTTTGACATCTTGTGCAGGAGTTACAATTATTTACAAGATGCATAGAAGTTAAAACTATTTCTAGCCACCCTTAAAGATGCTGCACTTAGGTGGTTTATGATTCTGGGGGAGTCCACCATCCGAACTTGGGAAGAAATGAAGAGTGCTTTCCTCAAAAAATACCGAGATTACTGTGGACCTAGAGATTCTCAAAATGACATCTTCAAAATGCAACAGCATGAAGAAGAAAGTCTTTAGGATTTCCTAGAACGTTTCTTGTTTGTACTGCAGAAGTCAAAATATAATACCTTACAAGAGGATGTAGTCAGAACTCTTTTTCTGAAAGGGATTCTGGAGGAATATGTGGAAATCCTCAACCTGATGGCATCAGGTGATGTATCTCACAAATCTTTTGAGGAGATTACTGAACTATGCAGAAAATATTCTAGGAGTAGAGCCAAAGTAGGAAAAAGCACAAGGGAAGCTCCTTATTGCATTTCCAGGACAGCAGGGACTAGTGGGGTTACAAGAGTTGAATTGGGGAACCTGTTAGAAAATTTTAAAACTGACATTTTAGGCACCTTAAGCTCCCAATTTGATGCATTGAAAACAAAGAAACGGCAAGAGGAAGAAGACATGGCAGCATTACACATATTCTGCCCAAAATGCAGAAAGAGGCATCCTTTGAAAGAGTGCCCTCTTAATACCATTGCAGTCTGTGCTCTTTGCTCTGATCCACACCCTATGGACAATTGCCCTTCTTTACCAGAGCTGCAATCTTTTTACAAGCTTAATGTTGAACCTACAGATTCATCATATGCACCAAAAAGGCCCTGGGAGCCTAGACCCCAAAAGATGTACCCAGAACTTGTTTTTCCAAACCATGCATATTACTATCCTATGCAGCAATCTTAGCAGCCATGGAGTCCACAAATGTGGCAAAATTGGCCCTCTCAGCCAACTCAGACCCAACCATGGCAGCAAGGCTGGCGAGGAAAGTCATATGGGGGACCACAAGGACAGCCTTATGGAGGAACACAATCATCAGCCCCTCCTAGTTACTGTCCAATGCCCCCAAATATGCAGCAGCTATTACCTGGCTTTACACCACCTGCACTTCCTCCCATACCCCCAGTTCCACAACAATATCAAAACCCAAACCCACCTAGGCCTACGTTGTTGACAGCTCAGCCTATCCCAAATCCTAATAACAGACCTTCCCAGCCTGTACATAATGCTAAAATTCATATGGCCCCAACTTACGTAATCCATTCAGCTCCTTTACAGGAAATTCAATTAAGTTCTGGGAAGACATTAAATAAAACCCCTCCAGCAGTGATTATTCACGAAGAGACTGGAGAAGAAAACCCTGAAAAAGAGATTACAGAGGAAGAAGAAGTGCAGATTGCCTCAGAAGACACTCAAGCACTGGGAACTCATTCCCAATCATCTACTCATCCACAGGTGAATAACAACCCTCCTTACCCAGAAAGGTTATTAATTGAGAAGCCTGTGGTTCGTCCATAGTTTGATTGGGAAAATGAGTTAAAGAATGTTTGTATCAAGATTCCATTACTGCAGGCTATTAGAGATGTCCCTATCTATTCAAAATTGGTAAGGGAACTATGCTTAAAGAAACCTGGTCGAAAATAGAAAGACCCACCCACAATACATGTTTTAGGCCAGCTGTCCAACTACATTTCAGACTGTTCCTTACCTCCAAAATTTGCAAATCATGGGAACCCAGTGGTGACCATTTGCATTAATAAGATTCCAATAGGAAACACTCTAGTTGACCTGGGGGATGCCATTAATGTCATGTCTATGACCACCATGCAGAGACTTCAGTTGTACAATCTCCTCAGACCTACTCCTACTATTTTGGAGTTGGCTGATAGGAGCACAGTCAAACCTGTGGGGGCCCTAGATGACATTACTGTCACAGTAGCTTCATGGGAGTATCTAGTGGATTTTCTGGTACTCCAAACTAAACATCCAATGGGGGAACATCCTGTTATATTAGGCAGGCCCTAGTTAGCCATGGCCAATGCCTTTATAGGTTGTAGAGAAGGCATTTTAACTATATCTAATGGCACCTCTCTACAGAATCTCATTATTTATCCCCCAGCACAGCCTGTATCAGAAAACATGCTATGGCTAGAGAGTCCTTACGGGGATGAGGATGTGGAATAACCTTTACTGTCCATTAGTCAAACTAGGGGGCTGGAAGACCAGACTGAGGATGACATCCTAGAGCAATTTGTCTCAGCCACTACTAGTATTGAGTTCCCCCAGTCCTTCTCTGACCTAGACAATGTTTTCACAGAAGCTTTTCAAGAACAGTACTACCCTTCAGCCACCTCATCAGCAGTAGTTTTATTCATAGATGAGAAGGTTGGAGCCTCAACTATGCCAATAGAGATTAGCCCAGGGAGGTCTTTGTTTATTAATGCAAATCTATCTCAAGACCAGCAAAATCAGTTAGTTGATTTACTTAAAGCACAATCTGGGGCATTTGCTTGGATCTATACAGACATGAAAGTCATTCACCCCGACACATGCATTCATCACATCTATACGCAGGAAAATATCAGACCAGTAAGACAGCCACAAAGAAGAATGAATCCTGTGCTTAAAGACATTGTGAAAGATGAATTGCAGAAATTGCTGGATGCAGATTTCATCTATCCCATTTCTGATAGCAAATGGGTATCTCCATTGGTGATTGTTCCGAAGAAGGAAGGTAAGTGGAGAATCTGTGTTGATTTTCGTGAATTAAATAAAGCAACTCTCAGAGATTACTTCCCTCTTCCTTTCATAGATCAAGTTTTGGATACCTTGTCAGGAAAACAATATTTTTCTTTTCTGGATGGATACAGTGGGTATAACCAGATAAGAATAGCCCCAGAAGATCAGGAAAAAACCACTTTCACCTGCCCATGGGGAACTTATGCTTACAAGGTACTACCATTTGGACTGTGTAACGCTCCTGCCACTTTCCGGAGGGTAGTGTTAGGTATTCTGGCTGATTTAGTACATGACTGCGTGGAAATATATATGGATGACTTTACGGTCTATGGTAATGATTTCAAGGAAGCCTTAGACAACCTGGAAAAAGTGTTAATTAGGTGTCAGGAAACAAATCTTACTTTAAGACATGAAAAGTGTAAGATGATGTTAACTGAGGGTATTGTTTTAGGGCACCACATTTCATCAGAAAGCATTAAGGTAGACCCAACAAAAATTGAAATTATTACTAATCTATCTCTACCAGCCACACAAAAAGAAGTCAAAAGTTTTCTGGGACATGCGGGGTACTATCATAGGTTCATTGCTAATTTTACAAAGATAGCAACCCCACTATTCAAATTATTGGCCAAAGACAGTGGTTTTTGCTGGGATCAACACTGTCAGACAGCCTTTGACAACCTAAAGTCAGAATTGTCCTCAACACCAGTGTTGAGGGGACCAAATTGGTCCTTGCCTTTCCACATACAAACAGATGCTTCAGACACTGCCCTAGGGGGATTGCTGGGACAGAAAGAAAACCAGTCTTACTATGCCATTTATTTCATCAGTAAAAACTTGACACCTGCAGAACTAAACTATACAGTAACTAAAAAAGAGTTTCTAGCAGTTGTGCATGCCATCAATAAATTCCGGCATTATATTACTGGTTATGATGTATTTTTTCATTATGATCATTCTGCTATCATATTTTTAATGAATAAACCTATCACTAGTGGCAGAATTACTAGATGGTTGCTTTTGCTACAGGAATTTAACCTCACCATAGTTGACAAACCAGGGAAAGAAAATCTAGTTGCAGATTTCCTCTCCATATTAACTTATGCTGATGATAATGTTCCTGTAGATGATACATTCCCTGATGAACATTTATTTGTTGTTTCTATTAAAACACCCTGGTTTGCAGATATAGCCAATTATTTGGTTACAGGGAGACTACCTGCTCATCTGTCAGCTTACGAAAAACGAAGAATTATTCAGCAAAGTGCTAATTACTCATGGGTAGGTAATGACCTCTTCCGAACCAGTCCAGATCTGATTATCAGGAGGTGTGTGAGGGAGGATGAGATGTATGACATCCTTCAAGCTTGTCATGATGGACCCTATGGAGGGCATTTTTCAGACAAGAGGACAGCATATAAGGTGCTGCATCAGTGGTATTATTGGCCTACACTCTTTAACGATGCTGAAAAATATGTACAGGGCTGTGACAGCTGTCAAGGAATGGGGAGACCTACTGCTACAGATCAAATGCCTTTACAGGCCCAGGTACAAATTAAACCTTTCGAGAAGTGGGGATTGGACTTTGTTGGGCCAATCTCACCAATGTCAAGGAAAAAGAGTTACATTTTAGTATGCACTGACTATGTGACTAAATGGGTAGAGGCAAAAGCTCTATTGAGGGCCACTGAGAAATCAGTCATTGAATTTATTTACGAAGAAATCTTTACTCGCTTTGGCATTCCTCATGAAATTGTGACTGACAATGGAGCACAGTTTGTCTCTAAATCCATGAAAGCACTTACAGAACAGTACGGGATTAAGCACTATAAATATTCTTTGTACCACCCCCAAGCAAATGTGCAGGTGGAGTCAACGAATAAGATGTTGGAATCGATTCTAACTAAGAATGTACAGCTGCATCACAAAGACTTGGCAGATAGGTTACTAGAGGCACGGTGGGCTTACAGGACCACATGGAGAAATACCACAGGTTATACCCCATATCAGCTTGTTTATGGGAAACAGGTTCTGCTTCCTATAGAATTTCAGGTGAAGACTTTTCGTACTGCTGCACAATTAAGCCTGAATTTAGATGAAGCTCAGGAGCAGAGACTGATGCAATTAAACAAGCTAGATGAAATCAGACAAGATGTTGTCCAAAGAACTGTTTTAATACAGAATCAGCGGACCAAGTGGCATGATAAATTTGTGAAGAAGAAGACTTTTGAGGAAGGTGATTGGGCACTATTGTTTGAATCACGGTTCAAACATTTCAAAGTTAAGCTTACCACTAGATGGATGGGACCATATGAGAATGTGACTGTTTTTTATAATGGTTCTGTCAAAATAAAGACAATTGATGAAGAACAGATTGCTTTTGTGGTGAATGGGCATCGGTTAAAGGTATATCACAAACCCATTTCTAAGCAAGAGTTCATTCATACCATGAGTCAGCAATCTGGGTTAGAACTGGTAGGTGAAGGAATGACTTCTTCATCTCCCACTTCCTCATAATAACATTCAATAAAATTGTTTTGTATATATGTACAGAAATTTGTTTTATTAGATTTCTTTTTAAAGCATGCAGATATTCTTTTCAGGCTGAGGATGTTTTGAACACAACAAGGAAGTCTTTTGTTATTATTTCTATTTTTCAGCCATGATTGTTTTTTTGGCAAGAGACTGTGTTAATTGGGTAATTTCTGGGCTGCACTGGTAATTAGAATGTCTGTATCAGGTAAATGTATGTGTGCTGTCATATTTTTCATAACTGTTCTGGCTATTCATATGAGTACTTAACCACCAAGCATTGTTACAGTAGTGCTTTAAGCTTCCCAAATGTTTCCTGTTTATGAACTTATGGGTTGCTAGGACCATTTGACCTGGTTTCACACTAGATGGAGCGAGGGAATTGTTTTTAGTGACAGTTATGGGCATTAAATTATTTTTAAGACAGGCATCATTTTGGAAAAAGGTGTCCAGGACTGGGCAGTTTGGGGGTTATTATCTATTGGCTATTATAATACTAAATACATATATATACATTGTTGTACAGCCACTTTATGACTTTCACTTTCTACAGTTACAAAGGTTAGTTGTTCATCTGGGTAAATTTTTACAGGCATGTACACAGAATACTCTTCCAATTCTGGTACCATCCCACTCCTAGATGGTTTTCAGAGCAGCTCCCCCACTCATCTATGCTTGGGCAAATCATAAAATTTATCTTTAAGGTGAAATTGGGACAAGAGCCTCTGATAGAAAATGGGTGCAAGAGGTTAACCCGCCGGGATACTGAACAGGTCCGCTGGCAGTGGGTACCGACCTTTGGTATAAACAAGCAAACCCATCAGGGTGTTGAACAGGCTTGTTGGCAATGGGGCATCTGCCTGGGGAAGAAGCTTCTTAGATGTTACAGTTACCCCACCGGAGTACTGAATGGGCTTGCTGGCAGTGGGTTCTAACTCTAATATCTTATTTAACAGCCTCATATATACTTGTCTGTATGAACAATGTACCTACGTAAAGGTAAAAGAGAGGTCATAAGGATGGTTAATTAAAATTTTAAATAAACTCCTTGAAAAATTCAATTGATAGCTAGTTGATAATCATCTCTAGCTGTTCTGCATTTTGGGTTACCTGATTCTTGTAAAAAAAAAGAAGGTTTATGCCTGATATTTTCTAAGCCTTGAACATAGCTGAGGATTTCAGTACAGTTTTTGACACTACTCAAACTATCCTGTGTGAAGCTGGGTCAAAGAGGACCACTATCCCATTAGTTTCTGTTAGCATTCCTTTTGTCTTGTGGCCTATGTCTTGGTAGAAAGAGTTCTGTATGAATGGCAAGAATAAAGTTTGCATTTACGATTGTTTGAGCATTGTAGTTACATAGGAGTAAGGGTGATTGATTGAAGTTTGCATTCCGATTTTTTGTTTTGTTAATAGAAATTGATTTTATGACATAGTTTGGTTTCTTGTGTGATTAGGAGCAGCAGTAAGCTGGAAATGAGGTAACTATGCCATAAACTGTTTTGGTCAAACAAATTTTAATTCAGTTTATTTGTTTATTAACTCATTTGAGTATTGCATATTGGGGAAGTTAATGGTTTAACATCACTGTGTGAGTGCCTTTACTTGAATAGCACAGCTGCTG
>LPNX010961499.1:276439-362046 GCA_001517045.1 Pseudotsuga menziesii | reverse complement strand
AGTACTTGCAAAGGTCCTTTTGAAGTCCAAACAAGTTAACCCTGTCCGGTTCACCAGGCTCACTTGATAAAAACCACTAAGTACAACTTAGGTGGTAACACTGCTCAAGATGCTGGTAATTACTACTATGCTGGTAACTTTTGTTTATTTTTTATCAACCTGAAGGCGCTGCTGTATTTTACATTGGCTAAAGTACTGGATTGAATGATGGATGAAGTACTAGAATATAAATTTTTTGCAAATTGACATGGCAAAGGTAAGAAATGTTGGTAAAGGTAATGCACATGGCATGATTGGGTAAGTCTTAATTGCTATATATTGAGGTTTATGGTTATAATTAAATGCTTTTGCCATTACTAAAAAGTTGATGAGCTATGACCTACCATGATAACTTTGGCATTCATTCAATTGATACATCACAGTTTTCCTTTTATGTTGTTAATTTGGACAATATTTCGTCCTTTATTGGCAACCTGTAATAAAAATCATCACCTTGTTTTATTGCAATTGGGGTTTTTAAGTGTTATCAGGTTAGCTGTGCTAATTCAGTTACTCTATGGAGACTCCTTGATAGTTATTTCATGGCTCAATCGATTGTCGGCATTTGATGTTCTTTTCTGATGCCTTGGTGCAAAGATATAAGATATTTGATCCACATGGCTCCTCAAGTGATCTTCAAGCACATTTTCCAGGAGCATAATTCTCTAGCAGCTGGACTTTCTAAGAAGGCCCTGAATTTGGATTTGGGACATGGTTATTTCTTTGAGTTTTTGGATGGCAAGGCCATTAATGAGGGCCACTTTGTTCTATTTTAGATGCTGAGTTTCTCAGCTTTGTGCCATCAGCTTTATATGTTTTTCTCATGATTTGTTTTGGATCAAGTCCTTCTGTTAGCAAGTTTTGCTCCTGGAACACTTGATTGTTGATCACCACAGATGTTCATTAGCATATCTGACCTGCTAAATGCGGGAATGATGAGTAAATTCTGCAAGACCAGACTTTAATTCTATCAGACTTTACTTTGAGTTTCAAATCTTGTTGTATGAGGCTTTCTTGCATAGGGACCTGCAAGATCTTTGGGTTGGGGGAGATGTTGGTCTCCTATTATTGGCTGTCCAATACATCATTTTCTAGCATAAAACTTATGAAACCACATGATAAGTTAGTTTTATTAGTATTGATTTGTGCATAGTCATGTTTTTATGGAGACCAACATGGACAAAGGTTTGGTAAGTGATTTTTGGTTATTTATTTCTTATTTTACATTGTTTTATGCATAAATTGGGTTTTTAAATCTCCATATAAATATCCAGTCAACTGATGGATCGTTGTTTCCTTTGTGCAGGGGTTTCGGCGCTCCAGGGCAGATTCACGCTAGCTGCACCAGTGATTCGGGGACTTCGATCCACATTTGGGGTGTCTCTTGAGCTTCCATCACCTTCCAGATGCCTACGCAGACTTTCCAGGTGCTGTTTTGAGGATGATCTTTGATTGAGGAGTTGTTTCTTTCTTGCTTTAGTATTGTATAGATTTTAGGGGATTCGAGCTCCCATATTTGGCTCAGATGTGCCGAGTTAACTATAGGGTTGTTCAAGGATCGATCTCTGTCTCACAGTCGATTCTAGTCTGTATTTTCAGTATAAAAGGGATTCTTAAAACCCTAAGAACAAGAGGATGCTCAGAGAAGATTGTAATACTTCATTTCATTAATACAACCAGCGTTTATCTCCTTTAAGGTTTTGACTTAGAACTGGAAGGCGTTGAGGGTAGGGCCCCCTTCAACACCAACCCCTGGTATTTTGATATTGTGCATTTTACAGTAGTAGATGTAACGGTTTCTTATTTTGACAGTGTTTTCAGAAATAGTAATGGTTTTTCTTAGCCGTGAGTGGAAATAGAATGTATGCCTACAGGTCATTAGTTAATTTCATTGGTATTTTGATCTAGCACAGAGAATAGATTTGGGAGTGATCTGTATTTAAAATCTCCTTTGGTATTTAGTGTGAGTGATTATTAATGGTTACGGCAATGATGAAATGTGTGATAATTTGCATTGAATTTACTATAGAATTGATTTAATGAGATTGAGGAATGGTGTGTATTTAAATTCCTTTTTTATTTCCAGTGTGAATCGTGGTATTGGCAAATTGGAATAAACTCGACTCTAGCTGTTGAAGAATCCTTTTGCTGCAGCGTGAGAATAATTGATGAATAGCCCATCCTTTTTGCTTTTGAGCTTGCAGAGCTGTAGGATATTTTGTTGGAGTTGAACAGCATTTGTAATATTTTGTAGAGGGTTTGAAGACCGTAGCCTATCGAGCGTATAGGGTTTGTTAAATAGTCTTTTAAATAAATGATTAAATAAGAGTTGAAGTTGTGCTGTTTGATATTGAATGAATTTGGAAAGGAATGCTGGTTTATAATCATGCTTCCTCAAATCAATATTAATTTCACAGTCTGTATATACAGGCTAGAACCAGCGAATGTTTCTTACACAGCCCTAATATTGATTAATGAGTATTGTTTGAATAACCTTGGCATTTTCCTGTGTGCATTAGTGTGTATAAAATAAAACAGAGTACATTGGGATAACGATAACCGGCCAAGCTTCATTATAATAGGCTGTGTTGACAATTCAAAGTCAAGAGGTCACAGGTGTTACTCTGGCAATAATTCTACAAGTATTAGTGTGGAGTTAAGCATTAGATCTTGTAGGATTAATGGTGGAGTTTTCAGGTTAATTGATCATGTTTATTCTGAAACTTATTAAGCTCTTTCAGTTGTAGAATAGATCATCAGCACTGTAGCTGAGTGTAGACTGTTGAGTGTTTTAAGGGATTGCTGTAGTTCAAGGGTTTGTTTAATTTATCAGCAGGTTGTTCTTTTGAAGCATTGTTGTAGGTAGGATTTCTCTAAAAGATTAGGGTTGTTTTCAAAGAATTACTATAGCCTATAGATTGTTGTAGGATATGCTAAGTTTGATAGTCGGTAAATTGATTTCCTTTTGTTTTAGAATAGATCTATGAGTCCTTAGTATAGATTATCCAAGATAGCAATAGTTTCATCCATTTCATTGCTTTGTTTGAACTAGACTAGCATTTCTGTCAGTACGAGCATTAAAACTGTCTTGCCTGCACATATAGTGTAGCAGCTCAAAGTTTACGATTCTCCGGTTGATAATTAAATTGAGGTTAATTAAGTAACATTAATTTTGACCAACAGTGATTTTAATGAATTCACAGGAGTACTTGCACCAAACTTCACCAAATTGGCACTGTGCAGGAGTATGAGACATAATTTGAGAAACTAGCCAAGCACATAGAAGGATTTCCTGATGCATTCTACCTAGGTTGCTTTATCAGTGGTCTGAAGGATGCAATATGATCTGAGGTTAAAATGTTCTGTCCCAACACAATGATAAAATCCCTAGGATTGGATAAGTTACCAAAGGACAATATCAATGCTCAACAACACTCTAAATCCACTTTTGTTCCATTCCAAAATATGGCTCCCTAAAGACCTCAAATTCCACCAGCTCCTAGAACCACTCCTATCAATCATTTGTCTGAAGCCGAGATGTGGGAATGTAGGGAAAAAGGAATTTGTTATAATTTTGATGAGAAATTCACCCTAGCACATCGATGTGTCGAGAAAAATATCTATCTCCTAGATGTGGATTCTCCACCTGCACCTGAATGTTTTTATGATACTCAAGATCCCATAGCTAATGAGGATGACATTTTGGCAGCTTCCTATTGACCCTCCTGCTAAGGAGGGCGAGACATAGATATATCTCCATGCATTAGCTAGAGTCACCACCCCACAAACCATGTGGGTCACGGGTTTCTTCAAAAAACTTCCTCTTACAATACTCATTGATTCTAGTAGCACTCATAACTTCATTGACACCAGGATCGCCAAACACGCTAATTGTTTTGTCCATCATTGCTCCAACTTTGAATTCATGATTTCCAATAGCGGAACCTTACCTTGCAAAGGGAAGTGTCATAATGTGTGGAAATCTATTGGGGATTATAACTTGTGCTCTGACATGTGTTCCTTTCCCTTAGGAAGATACGACGTGGTTTTGGGCGCTCAATGGTTACGCACACTTGAACTCATTTCATGGGATTTTGCTGAACTTTGGATGCAATTTTCAATCAATGGAAAAAACTCACATTGAAGGGCTTACAATGAGATTCTCTTAGCATCACCGGTTCACATCACACGGAAAATCTCTTTAAGAAGAATTCCCATGGTGTCATCGCTCAACTCCATTTTGTTGTGAATATTTAATTAAATATTATTAATTATAAATATTTAGATTATTAGGTTACTAGTGAAAGGGTGTAACCCTTCACTATGATGGATCAATCCATATAAATACAAGCTTATTGTACATTTATAATCATCATCTAATATAATATTCTAATCTATCATTCAATATGAAAGTCAGATTTGACTATTAACTAACCAACTAGATACGGTTGCTCCAAGTGGTATCAGAGTGGTTTTGCTCCAAGTGGTATCAATTCCTGATTCTTTCCGTTGCTTACTCCTCCATCCAATCCTTTCCTCGCCTCAACACTCTCCCCTCTCACTGAACATCTCCAATTCTCCCTTAAATCCATCTTCCCACCTCCTCTCAACACTCCAGTCCACGTTGCTCCATATTCCCCCATTTCTTACATCTGCCACCTTTGCACACTACTCTACAAACGCCATCCTCCTGCACTCCAATCCTCACTCTACCTACATGCTCTCCCCTGCCATTGCTCCAATCGCATTCGAAATCCTCGCATGCTCAACCTTCCAATCCCTTTCCCACCTCCTTCGCCCTCCACATGACCTCCATTCCTCACTCCCACATGACCTCCCTTCCTGCACTTTACATCCACACTGCTGCTCCATCGCAGCTCAACTCCCATGCACCCAGCTCCTCATAGCCTAGATCCATCGTCTCCTCCACACAACATTTTCCATCCTCTCATCCTCCACCTGCAGAGTGAAAAAATCCACAAACCCTAAAACCTGCAAAAAAAATACAATATATTATAATATATTAATAATAATATATTTAATAAAAATTAAAATTTTAAAATCAAATATTATAATATTTTTCAAAAAAAATAATAATAATATTAATTAATTAATTAATTAATATTTATTATTATTAAAAAATTCACCTCAAAATCCAAAATAGCGTTGAGATACATACCTCTGCATATAAGGTCCAAGACCATGGTAGAATTGAAAGAGAAAATCAAAAAAATGGAGAAGGAAACCAAGTCCCTTGTCGCTAACCAAAAAATCTTGAAGGAAGAGATGAAAAATAACAATACAGTACTCAAAGACGAGCTTGTTCTCGTACTAGAAAGAAGGTTGGATGAAAAATTTGTGAAAAACAAAAAGACTTGGATGACAAAATGAGTGCCATGACTCAAAACATAAACACCTTAACACAGAACTTGAGCGCCATGAAATAGAACCATAATACATTAATCAAGGTGTTACAAATACTAATTCCTAAGACAAACCAAGTGAGTAGTCCGGATATGCTAGAGGCATCAGTTCATATTTTCACACAAGAAACACTTTCCAAGAATCAAGAAGAACTGCAAAAAGAAATAAAGATTAAAAACGTGATGCTTAAGCAAAAGATAGAAACAAAACTATAGCCAGATATGGAGGCACGATTAAACAACAAAATAGATGCTATCAGTAAGATAGTAGAGAATAAAAAGGCTAAAAATCACTACCAATAACAAAGCAGTTCAAATATGTCACTTGTATCGTCCAGTAGTTTCGAACCACCATCAAACCGTAAGGAAAAAGAAAATCAATATCATCCTTACATAGTGTACCCACCTAAGGAAAAAATAGAGTTGTCGAAATACAATGGGAGTGAAGACTAATGTGTTTCTTGGCTAAACAAGGTAGAAGAATACTTTGACATTTACAATATTCAATCTGATGAGGAGAAGGTGAAATATGTGTCAATTCATATGGAAGGGATCCTTTTACATGGACACATACTTCTAAGTGTGGATTTGAAAAACTAAACTTCAGGCTATGTGTACCACACTTGTTCTAGCTATGCCTGATTTTCCCAAGCCCTTCACTATTGAGAGTGATGCTTGCTACAATGGACTTGGTGTCATCCTGCTTCAAGATGAACATCCCATTGCATTCACCAGCAAATCCCTTTATGGTAAAAATTTAGCTGCCTCTACACATGAGAAAGAAATGATGCTTATTTCACATGCAGTACAAAAGTGGCAGCCATACCTCTTAGGGAATCATTTCTGCATCAACACTGATAACTAGAGTTTGAAATATTTCCAGGAACAACGGGTCTCATCCCCAACACAACAGAAATGGGTTAACAAACTCATGGGTTATGACTATGAGATCACTTACAAGAAGGGTAAGGAAAATATTGTGGTGGATGCTCTTTCTCGCACATTTGATGACCATGTTTCTCTTTCAACTATTTCTATGGCTATTTGAAATTGGTTACACTCTATTCAGCAAGGCTATGTCAATGACTGCATTATCTGAAATCATCCAACAGTTGACCAGTAACCCTTTTGTTGTACCATATTACTCTTGGGATGGTTCTTCTCTAAGATACAAGGGTCATGTGCTACTTCCTCAGAGCACAGATCTTAAACATGCGGTCTTCTATAAACTCCATGCTTCTTATTCGACACGATACTCTAGGTTCCTCAAAATGTATGAGCGGGCACGACGTAACCTCTTATGGAAGGGAATGACACAAGACATTCAAGAGATGGTTGTCGAATGTGCTACCTAAGAGTGCCACAAAGTTGAAACTACACTTCTTCCGAGATTGCTCGAACCTTTTCCTATCGCTACAAGGATTTGGATAGATATTTCGATGGATTTCATTGAAGGGATCCCTAATTCTAGAGGGAATACCATAATATTGGTTGTGGTTGATCGACTGTCCAAATATAGTCATTTTTGTGCTCTTAGCCATCCCTATACCTCCTCCTCAGTCACTCAAATTTTCATGGACTATATATTATGTCTTCATTGAATCCCTTCTTCCATTGTCTGAGACAACGAAACAACTTTCACAAGTCATTTTTGGGCTGAACTATTTCTCCTCACTCGCACCAAACTAAATATGAGTTCGGGATATCACCCACAAACACATGGTCAAACTGAAGTCATCAACAAATTTTTGGAAACTTATCTTTGTTGCTTCACCTCTGAACAACAACATCAGTGAGAAAAGTGGCTCCCTTTTTCTAGATGGTGGTACAATACTTCATACCATACTGCATCTAAAATGACTCCACATGAAGCAGTTTATGGTCAGGAACCTCTGGTACTCCTTCCATACACCCCCAACAATTCACAAGTTCAGGAATTTGACATGGTTCTTCGAAACCGGGATCATATTCTTCACATTCTGTAGGACAATCTTAACATGGAAAGAAACTGCATGAAACAACAAGCCAATTAGCATAGGATTGAGCACACTTTTCAAGTGAGTGATATGGTTTTTCTTCATTTGTGGCCTTACAAGAAATCCTCCTTGAAACTCAAAGGGAAACAAAAGTTTGCTCCAAAGTTATTTGGGCCATATAAGGTTCTTCACAATATTGGTTATGTTGCTTATAAACTGCAACTTCCTCTTTCTTCTTGCATTCACCTAGTATTTCATGTGTCTTGTATGAAGAAAGTGATTGGCACCAACATCAGCACACAAACTGTTTTACCAGAACTAGATAATGCAGGATCCATCATTTTGGATATGGAGGCAATTCTCAAAAAGTGCACTCGTCAGCTTCACTCTCGGTCCATCACATAGGACTTAATTTAGTGGCATGACATGCAACCAAAGGGCGCTACATGGGAACTACTCCTTGAGGTTCAGCAACAGTTTCCACATCTCAAGCTTTGAGGACAAAGCTTTTCTATGAGGGAGGAGATGTTGAGAACCGATGTCAACCCTCCTCTTTATTTCCTTAGTATATTCTATTGGACGCATATGCTTTGTAATTCATCATGTTCGTATGTTTCATTATCCCACATTAACGGGGAGTAATAGTTGTTAAGTTGTCCAATTAGTATGTTGTATTATCTCACATTCATAGGGAGTAATAGTTGTCTAGATTAGACTTAGTATATAAGTATGTGTTGAGGCCAATGAAAGTATCCAAGAGTTATTTTGTATTGAGATTGCCCCATCGAAGTGGCCCGCGATCAATAAAATCTCTTTTGTGCTCCAATATTTCTGTTATAGCGTGCATTATCATTGTTTATTACATGAGGTTCTTCACAGAAGTGCTCCAATATTTCTGTTATAGCGTGCATTCTCATTGTTGATTACACGAGGTTCTTCACAGAATGTATTTCAAATATGGATATTACAATCTAAGATAACCATGGAGGAATGTTACAATCGAACATGATGTTTGTTGAACATCATATTGCAACAAAAACATTGTGACATTACTATGTAGAAGGAGGATTGTTTAAGAAACTAAAAATGAAACAATATTGTTATTGGAATATACTAGGAAGAATACAAATTTTCAATTTGTGAATATCATTTCATTAGTTGCAATATCATCTCATTTGAAACTTCGTAAATTTATAACTATTTGCAAAATGTTTTTGTTTGTATTATGACATTCGTGAAGGTTATGATTCTATTATTTTGAATATCATTTCATTGGTTTCTTATGCACATGTAAATGTCTACTTACCAAAATAGTTTTGTTGCATTAAATACAAGCCATATATCTTTTATAAGTATGTTAGGAGTGTTTAAAAAAAATAAAAATATATTAGGGTGGAACTCAATATTGTAGTAAAGTAGTTATGCTTAAGTCATAAGAGTACGAATTTCAATTTGTGAACATGATTTCATTAATTGCAATATTATTTTGTTAAGAGAATGTTGTTTTATAATGTTTTTGAGACATATTTGCATGTTCCCATAAATGCTTAGAAATAAAAATTTGGCAAATTTTATAAGCTATATTTAATACAACTTGAAATGTGATCTTTACCTAAAATCAATATTGTAAATGATTTAAAAATTACAGTGTGTATCGATGTGAATACAAAAGAAAACATTGCAACAATCAATAAATTCTTGAACATGTAGGTGAATTATTAAAAATTAATAATTACCCATATAATTTTGACACTTACAAAGAATGGTCCCAACTCTTGGGAATGCCAACAATTTTGTAGATACTTCTTTTACAACGCTACCAACAACTATTTTCAATTTTATAAACTATATCAATGCATGGGATAGATAGATAATATATTGTTTCAAAGAGTATGTCTTTTCCGTGTGAAATCCTACAAATTAACCATGGAGGAATGTTACAATAGAACATGATGTTTGTTGAACATCATATTGCAACAAAAACATTGTGACATTACTATGTAGAAGGAGGATTGTTTAAGCAACTAAAAATGAAACAATATTGTTATTGAAATATAATAGGAAGAATACAAATTTTCAATTTGTGGATATCATTCCATTAGTTGCAATATCATCTCATTTTAAATTTTGTAAATTTATAACTATTTGCAAAATGTTTTTGTTTGTATTATGACATTCATGAAGATTATGATTCCGTTATTTTGAATATCATTTCATTGGTTTCTTATGCACATGTAAATGACTACTTACCAAAATGGTTTTGTTGCATTGAATACAAGCCATATATCTTTTATAAGTACATTAGGAGTGCTCAAAAAATAAAAATATATTAGGGTGGAACTCAATATTGTAGCAAAGTAGTTATGCTTAAGTCATAAGAGTACGAATTTCAATTTGTGAACATGTATTCATTAGTTGCAATATCATTTTGTTAAGAGATATGTTGTTTTATAATGCTTTTGAGAAAAATTTGCATGTTCCATACACATTTAATGGGTAGAAATAAAAATTTGGCTATCCAATTTTATAAGCTATATTTAATACAGATTGAAATTTCATCTTTACCTAAAATCAATATTGTAAATGATTTAAAAATTACAGTGCGTATCAATGTGAATACAAAAGAAAACATTGCAACAATCAATAAATTCTTGAACATGCAGGTGAATTATTAAAAATTAATAATTACCCATATAATTTTTACACTTACAAAGAATGGTCCCAACTCTTGGGAATGCCAACAATTTTGTAGATACTTCTTTTACAACGCTACCAACAACTATTTTCAATTTTATAAACTATATCAATGCATGGGATAGATAGATAATATATTGTTTCAAAGAGTATGTCTTTTCCCTGTGAAATCCTACAAATTATACATAATGTTATAGATACTTGTACGAGACAGATTCGCAAAATGTACAAATTATACATAATTTTCTAGATACCTCTACGGGACAGATTCACAAAATGCAGAAGCCCCTCGTTCAATATGAAATCTCGAAGTAAACAAAAAAATTCCCATTATGTCCGAGTACTTAAAATAACTAAAACACTTTTAAATACTAAATCTCAATATGAAATATTTTCCCATTATTTCCAATTAGTTAAAACAACTAATGAACTTCGAAATACGAAATATATTTTCTTACCGTATAAATCTCTACCTGGTTTTTCTCGGTTGTTTCGGCTGGAATGTTGTAGCGCGGTTCCCCGGTTGGTAATCCCAAGAACCGCACGTCGGGACTCGGTGATACTCACGACAGAAAATTGAATTCACATGGCACGACAACTCACCCTTGGTTGTAAATGATGACCCGATCTGCGAAACGAACTTTGAATGAAAGCTGGTAAAGGACTTGAGCTGTTATTCATCTTGATCATGGTGCACTGTAATGTATTGTATTGAATAGAAACAATTCGGTAAGAATCTTTTTTGACTGGCATTCAATGCCATTGCTGGCCTCCATGTATCATTAATTCTCTCCCACGCTCAGCACAAGTTACAGTAATTTGATTTCTGTTATTTATTTTTAAGTTTGATCTAATTAGGACTTTTTATTAACCATTTAAAAACTGAAAAAAGAATTTGAAACCCTAAAATCTCTCTTGCATTCCAATGGGTGAGCTCTAAAACCTTCACTACAAGTCTACACCTCGTTCTCCTATTATAAACATCCGTCGGCTTGGCTTCTTTATACTCTCTTTGCACATTTGATTGGCTCGCTGTTTTCTATTTTCTGGAGCTCAACCCATTGCACCATCTCAATCGGGTAAGAAGCACTAGCTCAGTTATTTCTCATGGTGCCTGCACATTCTTTTGGGTTTTCCAGTATAGTAGCATTAGTGCAGTTTACATGTATTACTCATCCTTTTTCAAGGAGATTGCTGTTTGAGTGTCACCTACTCTGTGATTTTACTTGAGGCTCATGTTTAGAATTAGAGACCTTTAGCCTTTGGCAGTTTTCATAGAAAATATTGTATATGTTGGTTTTTATTCAAACACAGTTATAAAATATATTTGTGTGCATGCATCAATAAATATATCCATTGTTGCATGTTTTTGTTAACGATTTGTTCAGATTTGAGCCTCCCAGCTTTGCAACATTACAATGGATTCCACTTATGGTTGGCAATTGTTTTTGTATTTAATTATTTGTTTTCATCTGGGTAGAAGTTGCTTAACTGAAATAAAAAATGCTAACTCACGTTTGTTTCCCTTCTGAAGGTATTTGAAATGTACCACTTGGATTCATTTTTATTCTTCAATTTGATGTGTAGCGTTTTATTTTTGTACTCGTGTTTCCAAAACTTTTGGCAGCATTTGTCTTTCTCTTCTGCCTTCAAACTGTTTGTGTTTTAGGATAGTTAGAAATCCTCATTTCTAGTTTCTGTTAACCTATAATGTGATATTGGAAGAATGCCCTGGATGTAATTTTCTGGAAGGCAGACCTTTCAAAGTATTTCGGTTACTTTATATCGAAACCAATTCTTATCAATGATCATCAATTGCAGATAACTAGAATGGAATTTAATTTATACCTGCAAGTAATTACTTTCCAGTATTACTATTCTGCATTCTATAGTATCCTAGGTTTGATTAGTATCCTAGGTTCATCAAATATTTCATTGCAATGCATGGAAGAGTGGGCTTCATTGATACTGGAAGTGGAAAAAAATAATGTTTGTTGCATATTCATCTAGGTTAGTATGTAAGGGTCCAAGTGATCATGCTATACCTATGGAACCGATACTTCTGTTAAAAAATTGATTGAAAAATTATGCATGTTACATTAGGTCTGTATTTAAGAGAAATTTCAAGGTTGTTATCATTATTAGTCTACTATTTTTTCCGTTAGCATAAAGAACCAGCATTGTAATGCAATATAATATTTGAGAGGCATTAACCATTATGTAACTATTTGATATTTACATTGATTTCTAGGGTTTATTTCAACGAACAGGGCTTCCTTGCCGTTTGTTTGTTTGTAGGTATGATGTCCCAAGTTGGAAACCCTACAAGCCAGGATAGCCGCAGGTCTGAGGATGGGGACAGGGAGAACTGTGCTGTAAGAGAGCAAGACAGGTTCCTGCCTATTGCTAATATCACTAGGATAATGAGGAAAGTTCTACCCACCCATGTAAAGATTTCTGAAGATGCAAAGCAGACCATTCAAGAATGTGTGTCTGAGTACATAGGCTTCATTACCAGTGAAGCGAATGAGTGTTGCAAGAAAGATCACAGAAAAACTATTACTGCTGAGGATGTTCTCTGGGCTATGAAGAACTTGGGTTTTGATGACTATGTGGAGCCCTTAACTATTTACCTCGAAAAGGTCAGAACTATCGAACGTGAAGACAGAGGTGAGCCTCTTCCAAAGAAAGAAATGAATATAGGAGCTAATTTACCCGCTGGTTTTCAGATGAGTCATCCAGCTCTTTATGGCACCTCAGGAATGGTCTATTACGTCAATGATTCAGCCACAAGTTCTAATAGTAATTATAATCCCTATACTCACTATCAGTGATCTGAGTTGTGTCGGTTGTTCTAGAGTCCTTTTGATATTATGATGGCATTTCTCCAAATCACCACGTTCTCTATATACGGCGGTAGTGATTTTATTGGCTTCCTACAGATTTTCTGTGTCATTTTTGTTTTATTTGTGACAGTGAGTTATACCCTGCCACAGTGATACTCTGCTGAGAATAGAGTGGTTGATGCGTTTTTATTTTTCTACTGTTTTATTAATTTAAAAGGCAGCTATTTTCTAACTATATCTCTGAAAGTGTCCAAAATTATGCGTCTTGCTGAGTTATTACGATGCAATTTTCTCATGTTCTGACTCTCGTTGTTACCGTGTTTTGATCTCTTGGATATCATTAGGATATGATGATTGAGCCTAGTGATTCGTAACACTCTCATGCCTAAATGCATTTGCTCTCAATTTGCTCTGCACAATAACATAATGTTTAATATTTCATTAAGTGATTGGTGCTGTCGCTTTTCTCATTCACGCGATATATTGGGCGATTAATTAGATTATTGAAATAACTTTTTTATTTATTTAGTCGTGAGTGTTTTTTATTCTGCTTCAATTCTCTGAATTTAATCCACAAAATCTGTAATTTATGTTGTTTGTTGGGTGATTGTAATGGCAGAAATAAAATTAATTGATACAAAATCCTCCACCACCCTCTGTCTAAGATTTAGCAGTGTGTTTCTGGGTGTTTTGAAATTTCAGTGAAGATTCATAGCCAGAAACTTTTAAAAACCAACAGGAAACAACCCTGTTTAGACAACTCGTACCATTTATGCTTTTCCTAGAATGTAGGAGAATGAGATAAGTGTACTCTGTAGATTGATTCTATGGTAGCGGCTCATAATAAAAAAATTCATGTGATAACTGCACTTAATGGCACGGTAATGTGTTGTCCATGTGACAATGGAACTCCCTCTAGCAGCTGAGAGACGAGCTAATGTGCACAAAGTTTAGTTTAACTCCATTTTGCAACTAGGAGATAAGCTAATGTGTAATTAGTATGACAATGGAACTCCTAATAAACTCCTTTGAACTCATGTTATAACTACACTTAATGGCATGGTAATGTGCAGTGAGTGTGACTATGGAACTCCATCTAGCAGCTCAGAATTGAGTTTAATAAGCTCCAAATTCTTAATAAACTCCTCCATCTCGAAGTTGGGCATCGAGCTGATGTGGAATATGCATGACATGCTAAGTAAACTCTCAATGTGGCATCTTGGGCACAAAGAGTGGAGGTAATTTGATGTGCAATGAATCCATGCACCCTATCAAATTTATGTAGCAATTTGAGTGATAGGTTAGAGACGTGTTTGGGCATCGTTAAGCGTAGGATCTGTCCTTATTTGTATGAATTACATCCTGGGACTCGTGTGGTTCTTCCATGTACCGTTGGTATATCGAACGATCTTTCACGTACTCTTGAGGTATATAGAAAGGTACTTCATGTACTCGATTGTATATCGGAAGGCCTCTTGTGTACAACTATGCATTAGACAGCACTACTACCGATTCGAGCTCCCACGTACTTTGAATATATCGGGAGACCCCACTAGGATACCCTATCCATCTGAGAAAAGCCCTTTGGCTGTCTTGCTTGGAGCCATACACTGAAAACAACATTTGGGGAGATTACTACACATGTACCCTCAAGGTATATCGCGAGTGGCACCTTCTTGACAATCCTCGTGAGAGTCCTGACTTTTTGAACTCCGCCTATCATTTTAAGTGTGCTTGTTTCGACCTATAGCTTGTGTAGAGAAAATTTTGTTTGGTGCGTTTTCTAGATTTTTAGACCCTAGGTTAGATAGGAACTATACAAACTAGTTGAGTTAAGACATTCCAGAAGAGTACGGGGCTTGCCACCTGATTTTACTCCTGCTTCAGGAGAGAATCCAATGGAAGCTATTGACTAAGGAGCTGCTACTACCTCTCAAGTGGAAGATAATGTGGTTGCAGAAAGTGGAGTACCATATTCTTCACACTCGCCTCCCTTGGTTCAACAACCTTCCCGGGGAAATACCTCGTTCCACTCTCCCACGAAAGGTCATGTTGACGATACAACCCGTCTGGATTATGGTCCCAATGCTCCATTTTGGGATACCTCTATAGGACACGCCATTGCCTCATTTGGCACCTGTTTAAACTCTTCTAAAGATGAAGAAGAATGTAGGCAATACCATGCTACCATTCTATGTGCACAGGAGATTGACAAGCAAATAGTTGAACTATTAGGCCTGACACCATCACGTTCCACATATGTTCCTATGGGATATCGTTCACTTGCCAATTCTATGAGACCCATTGAACCGATTATAGATCGTGTAGTGACAACACACATCCCAGGTCAAATTACCACCCCTATCACCTCTCATGTTATGTATGTTCCTAATCTTCCGAGGTCTTCTGCACCTGGGGCCCAACCTTTAGTTCTCGTTTCGTCAATACCTTCTAG
This sequence comes from Pseudotsuga menziesii, assembly GCA_001517045.1. Lineage (NCBI taxonomy): Eukaryota > Viridiplantae > Streptophyta > Pinopsida > Pinales > Pinaceae > Pseudotsuga > Pseudotsuga menziesii. Next base: position 346,613 of record LPNX010961499.1, on the reverse strand, counting down.
TGCTGGGGGGAAACCCCTAGCTCGAACTACGTTATCTGGCACCAGAATTGTACCTAGTCAAGGGTATACCTCTAACATAGAACCATATATAGTTTATGTCCCTCTCACCCATACTAATGTGGTTAATTCCCCATCTAGTTCAGGTCATCCCTTGGGGGCACAACCTATAACCGTTCAAACTTCTGGAGGTTATAGTTATCAAATACCTATAGGTAATCATCCACCCAATCCTACATGGATGCTTTATGCTGGAATTCCATACCCTAGTAACACTTTTACGCCATGGGGGAATCCCAACTAGTCTTACATGCCAGTTATGGGAGGGATACCTATACATACTATGGGAGGTGCCGGAGGACCGCCTTATGAAGGTCCTCCCCCTGGGGGTCCTAATGGTCCTGGAGGATCTGAAAAATTTCCTCCTTTTGGTCCTAGTGGTCCTAGTGGTCTTGGGGGGCCTGGTGGCTTTCCTCCTTATGGCTCTGGAGGGTCTGGTGGCCCTCCACCTAGTGGTTCTAGAGGCTTTGGAGTTTTACCTCTTGGTGGCTCTAAAGGGTCTCGTGGTCCACCTCCTGGTGGTCCTGGAGGCCCTAGTGGCCTTGGTGGTCCCGGTGGCCCTCGTGGTCCTCCTCTAGGAGGCCCTAGTGGTCCTAGTGGTCCTGATCCTAGAAATCAACCCCCTGCGGGTGGATTTTCTATTACTTCTTTGTCACAGCAACTTGTTTTTCAATCAACTTATGGTCCTACTGGTAATTAAATGCCATATCAATATTACCAGTATGTGCAACCCAACCGATAGTTACCTTTCCTAGAAAATTTGGACTTCACTAACTTGTCCAAGTTGATTAATGACCCCATTCGACACAAACCCTCGTGACCTCCCATTCTAGTAAAGTTACCATTAGATATTTCGAAACTCGATGGGAAGCAGGGAGATGATCTAAAGAACCATGTTATGACATTCCATTTGTGGTGTTCTTCAAACTCCCTCATGGATGACTCTGTTCAGTTATGACTCTTTCAGCGAACTTTGACTGGTACAGGCGCGAAGTGGTACATTGAACTACCACAACATTCGTTTGTGGATTTTGGCTCGTTGGCAACTGTGTTTCTTACACACTTTCATCTCCCTATTCATTATGAAATGGGCACTAATCTTTGAACTTCTCTGCGATAGAACACCTCCACCCACATATCCGATCACATTCATGGGTGGAGAAGGTGGAGAAGGATTATTAAGGCCCCTATTTTGGATCAGTTTTTAGTTGATTGGTTTACCAAATCTTTGTTACCTCCTATTGCCCAAGATTTGGCTATGGGAGGTGTTGTTATTGAAGAGCAGGCTATTAGTTGGGCTCAGTACCTAGACTTGGTTTATTCTCAATCTGAAACTCTTTATGACTTGATTCCTCAAGCTCCTTTCCCCAGCACCGATCTCGCCAAGCCACCAGCAGAAGTACCTGTTGATGGGATTGTTGGTTCAATCCAGTCCCCGTCTATAGCGAAACCTACCAAGAAACCCCAAACTACCACCCCTACTCCTTCGACTCCTAAGGTTTCTGCTGAGGTCAACTCTAATCAAAGTACTCAAACCTCAGGTAATAATAAAAAGAAAGGTAAAAATAGAAATAAAAAACCTAGAAACCAATAGGAGACTCCAATACGAACCAGAAGTGATAACGATAAAGAGAAAAGGAAGGAAAAATATCCTTGTCTGCTATGCAAGGGTGACCATTTTTCAAAGGAGTGTCCTCGTCGGGACAAAATCTCCTAGTTTCTGAAGTCCAATCCCGCACCTGCAATACTTACGGATCCTTTTCCCTCTCAACAACAACTGATAGACTACAAGTCTAATCAGGGTAACTCTAGTTCATGAGAGGAAATTCATATGATGTCCTTATCTACCATCAATCTGCAAACTCGAAGTCAGAATTATGAAAAACCCACAGATAAGAAAGAAGATCTTTCTTCTTCATGGAAAACTCCCTCTACTAGTTCTCTGGAATCCTCATCTACTGTCCCCTTATCTGTCGAGAAGCTTACTCTCGACATGATTTTGCGTCCACCTAAGAGTACTCTTCAGAAGGTTGTCTTTAATCCCAATGCCCGAGCTTCTCAATTTTATAATGTGGTTGAATATCTCGCTCAGGTACCTTGTGCGATGTCTACCTTAGAAGTACTCCAAATTTTCCATACACAGCGCAAAAAACTTATTAACAGCATTAGGAGCTTTAGACCTCGATAACACTAACTTGATTCATTTCAATGTTGAGAACTATAAGCCTAGATTATTGCATAAAATTGCTTTTCAGATCATTACGAAAGTAGTGGGAAAGAAATTTTTTCGAATGGTACTAGATGAAGGAGCTTCGACCTCAGTTTTGTCTCTGACTTGTTGGAAGGATCTTGGCTATCCCAAGCTTGTAACATCACCTATGACCCTCAAGGCCTTTGACAGACAGAGTTTCCAACCCCATGGTCTCATATCAGCACTAGCAGTCGAGCTGGGGGGGGAAACTGTTTCCATTCAAGTAGAAGTGGTAAATTCCCCTTTAGATTACAACCTCCTTCTAGGAAGAAATTGGTTCTATGCCATGACTGTTGTAGCCTCAACAGTATTCCGAACAGTCCAATTTCAACATCTAGGGAGAATTTCTACTATTGATCAGCTTGATTCTATATGCTAGATTTTACTACCTCCATGACTAATAACATCCCCATGTTAGACCATTCCCCTCCTCCTTACCAGTCGATTGGGGTAGGCATGTTGAAGGATTCATCCCTTATGGGGATTTTTCCATCCACTCCTCCTAGCATGGATACCGTGACAGTCCATATGATCGCCTCATTTTATTATGAGACTAAGAGTAAAAAATTGTTGAGTCCACATGAAGCTATGTATGACAACATTCAAACCTTTTTCGATGATCACACGGATGATCTTCATCTAGTGGCTTTGGATCCTTACCATTTACCGTACTAATTAGAACCTTCTCTTCCTATTCTAGATGATCTCTTTGAGACTTTTCCTTTCGATGAGTTGATTATGGAGATCATGAATATAGATGAGCTCGTTTGGGAGGATCACCATCATAGATCCATGTTCCTCCCCAACACCAGTTCGGTTAGCCATGATTTTACATCCTTGTTTCCTACCGATATTGTCAACGTACCCCAAAGTCCTATATTGTTGCAAGATACATATTATGAAGGAAATGTTTGCAACATTACTTAAATGAATCTGATTGACATATTAGCCAAGCCTAATACTATCAAGCATGTTCATGTTGGGTAGAACTACTCGGCAGACGAATCTGAAGCATACAAGGCACTTTTTAAAAAATTATGTGATATTTTTTCCTGGTCCTATGAAGAGATGCTAGGGATTGACCCATCCATTTTGTTCCATGAGATTAAAACCTATCCCACAGCTAAACCTATCAGGAAAAAACTAAGGCAATTCCATCCTCGGAAGGCCGCAACTATTAAAGCTGAAATTGAGAAACTTCTCAAAGTTGGGTTTATTTATCCTGTACCCCTGACAAAATGGGTATCAAACGTTGTCCTTGTCAATAAAACGCAGGGCACCATTATATTTTGTATCGAATTTAGGGATTTAAATAAATCTTGTCCCAAGGACAACTTTCCTACCCCGCACATTGATCAGATTGTTGACAATTGTGATGGAAGTGTCATCTTTTCATTCATGAATGGCTTCTTTGGCTATAATCAGATTGAGATATTACCCTCCAATCAGCATAAGATGGCATTCATTTTCCCATGGGGAACCATTGCATATAAGAAGTTACCTTTTAGCTTGAAAAATGTTGGAGCCACGTTCTAGCATGTGATGTTCTATGCGTTTCACGATATTATACATATTGTTGAACTATACCTTGTCGACCTCCCTACTCATTCACAGCGACAAGAAGACTACCCTGGTCATCTTAGAGACATATTCCTAATATGTCGTCATTATATTATATGGCTCAATTTGCATAAATGTGTTTTTTGCGTTGGGATGGGATGTCTGCTAGGCTTTGTGGTATCCAAGGATGGCATCCGAATTGATCCTTTAAATATTTCCACTATTTTAGATCTACCAAACCCAACTAATCTCCTTGAACTCCAAATTTTGCAAGGGAAGGCAAAATTTCTTCGCCATTTCGTGTGCAATTTCACAGAGAAAACGCACGGTTATATGCATCTCCTCAAGAAGAATACTCCATTCTTCTGGGATGACCAAACCCAACGTGGCTTTTATAATCTTAAGCATTCTCTGACTCATTCACCCGTGATACAGCCCCCACATTATTCAAAGGACTTTTTCTTGTATATTGCTTCCTCCGCTACTACCATCACCATGGTGTTAGTGCAAAAAAATCTCCACAGTTAGGAGCACATGATTTATTATGTTAGTAAGAATCTCATGGATTCCGAAACTCGCTATTCACATGTGGAAAAGTTAGCATTGGCCATGGTCATTGTTGTACAAAAGTTTTGTCACTACATTCTTCTCTACACTACCACCATATTGGAAAACCAAAACTCGATGTATTACATCCTGACTCGTCAGGTGCTCGGAGGCAAGTACTCCCATTGGATAGTCATACTTTAGGAGTTTGACCTAGAATTTGCCAAAGTGACATCAAATAAATCCTTGGTCTTTGCCGAGCTTATGTGTGATCTTCCCTGTGCTTTGACGGAATCTAAGCCCAGTGATTCATTTTCGGATGAATTCGTGTTCCTGATTAGCACTACTAATCCTTGGTATGGATATTTGCTTATTTATCTCCAAACACAACAATTTCAGCCGCATTTATCCTGTGATGATCACCACCATATCCGTCACCACACAAAGTACTATATCATCCTGAATGATACCTTATATAGACATGGGATTGACTCAATTCTCCGAAGATGCCTCACCCATGAGGAGGCTAAACATGTGTTAAATGATTTCCACTCTGGATCATGTGGCGGTCATTTATCTTGGATGGCTACAGCCCAGAAAATCCTTCACGCTGGCTATTTTCAGCCTTCTGTATTCAAAGACTGTCATCAAGCTGTTACTAAATTCCCACCTAGTCAACACTTTTATCCTAAAAAGTGCACCCATCCTTCTCCACTACACCCCGTCATTGTTGTTGGCCCATTCGCCAAATGGGGGATTGACTTCATGCATTGTAATCCTACCTCATCCAGGGGGCATGGTTACATCATAGTAACCCTAGATTATTTCAAAAAATGGGCTAAGGCCATGCCTACATATTCATAAGACGGTAAGACTGCCGCTCTCTTCTTGTTCAATCATATCATAGCTAGATTTGGAGTTCTGCAGTCCGTCGTTACTGTTCATGGATCCCATTTCCATAATCAAATGATGGAGGAACTGAGTTCCAAGCTAGGTTTTCACCATGAAAACTCTACGTCATATTATCCATAAGCTAATGGTCAAGTAGAGGCCATTAACAAAGTTTTGAAAACTATGCTTCGTCAAATGGTTGGATATCATAAATCCAACTGGCACCATGTTCTTTTTTCCACTCTATGGGCTTATCGGAATTCTGTGAAAACAACCACTGGTTTCACACCATTCTATCTTGTCTATGGACTCGAAGCTATCTTACCAATTCAATGTCAGATTCCATCCTTACAACCTGTCATCGAACTTCTCCTAGACACTTTCGTGGAGGAAGAAATATTTTTTTGCTTGAGTAACCTTGACGAGAGTCAGAGAGATGATGCCTTGGCTAATGAGGCACATAAGAACCATGTCAAGGCATTGTATGATAAATCTGTCCAATCTCGTATCTTTAACGAGGGTGACCTAGTCTTGACTTATGATCAGAGATATGGCAAACTAGGGAAGGATAAGTTCGAGTCCATGTGGTATGAACCTTTTGTTATTTCTAAGGTGTTAGAGAAAGGATCTTACGAGCTCGTTGATTATGATGGAATCCCTTTGGGGCAACCTTGCAATGGGTTGTACCTGAAAAGGTACTATTCCTAGGTCTTTCTTGGATAGTATCTTGTATATATCTATATTGATTGACTTTCAGTGTGCTTTTAGTATTTTCAAGATGGTTTTGAGTTTAGTGTCTGCATCTATTTATACCATGTTTTGGTCATGCAGATGGCTTTCTATGACTACGTTGATGGTGCTTGCTGCCACACCTTGAATCTCGCCTCAGCTGCTTGGGTCCTCTATTCCCCAGCTAAATATTTGGTCAGTTTAGGAGCAGTTTGTATAGGTCCTGCTACTAATAACATCACCGAATATGAAGCAGTGGTCAGCCTTCTGACTAAATCTGCCTCCCAGGATGTTCGTGATCTAGTAGTCTTGATGGACTCACAACTCGTGGTTTGTCATTTAAACCATGTTTACACCATTAGAAACCCGGTGCTCCTCTGCCTCTTTCGGAGAGTACGTTTGCTAGAAATATCATTTGAAACCATTACCTATAGGCATATCCCTATGGAACATAATGTAGTTGCTGACTCATTAGCTAATTACATCCTAGATTGGCATATTTCCCATTCATGACGTCAAAGTCAAACATGGTACATTGTAAATAAACATTCAAAGACACATAAAACTCATAGAAAATGCATTTTCCATTTGAAACATATAAACACCATGTAAAATTCTGTATATATATATATATATGAAAAAGTTTATAAAAAATAAGTCCCAAGACCTCATCTGAAGCACGCAGGCTTTCAGGAAAAATCATCATACAAAATCCTGAAGCTGTCAGCTTTTAGTACATATCTCACACACTAGTGGTGCTCATGATAGCACATCACTGCTCGAGCTACTCTACATAGCAGCCTACTAAATCGACCCGGTACTCTCGCTGTGGATCTCTGATATCTCATCGGGAGGTCATCAATGTCAGCATCTGGGATATCCAAGGTCAACCTCTCTGGGCTTTCCTCTAGCTCCCTAGTGATATCATCACCCCATGGTACAAAGAGGGCTCCAGCTCGCCTATCCAATGGAGATGCTCCTCCAGGTCACGCTGCTCCAACATCTGCATGAGAATATACAGGTCTCGTCACTTAACATAAAAAATATAAAACATAAAAAAAGATAGAAACATTTCATCCATTTTAGGGTTTCTTGCCTCTTACCGATGTTGCCCCACTGTCCGCTAGATGGGAGTGGTAGGTCAGGATCTCTGGTGAAGTGCATACCTGCGTAAGCATAATCCTCAACCATGAGGATCTGATCTCGAAGCCATCTTAAGAATGGATCATCAAACTTCACCCTTCCCCTACCTGCTCCTATATGAGCCATGACTTGGACCCACCTCAGCATACGGGGTCCCCTTGCTCTCAGAATCCGGAAGACCACTTGAGGTCTCATCTGTGGAACCTACTCGAAGAAGAAGCATGATAAAATGGATCCAAAGACAAACTGCATTAGCTCTCCCTGCCGACACTTAGTCAGTCGATCTTTGAATATTGGAAGCATGGATTCCACCCAGTTGAACACTGTCGATGCCATGGCCTCTATGGCATATAGCATGTGTGCCCTAGATGCCTAGTGCACACCCTAACTCCTAGCCACCCTCTGCATAGTAAATAGGATGGTCTTTAGGGGCCCATCCATCACTGCTCTAATGGGGATCTTCTTCCGTGAGGTCCTCGCCCTTGGAGCACAGTGATGATCTATAAGCTCTCGAGTGGTAATATCCCCTCCACGGGAACCTGTCAGTGAGATGGGGGCACCCCATCTTGAGAGACCAGTCAATAAGTAGATATCCTCTACTTCCAATGTAAGAATATGGACCCCCACCTCGAAATAATGCTGCTTTGGATTCCACATCCGTAGTATGTGTTCCAATAACTGCTCATGTGACACCATGCTTGTGGTCCAAAAGAACTTCAAGATCCCACAGTCTCATAATGTGGCAATACAACCCGTATTTCTCTTTACAAAGGCATCATCATTGTCATGTGTTCTTTCTTTCCATATCACCATGTTTTGAACAACCATGACCTGTCAAAACAATCATAGTATGTATTAAAATCATTCCTAATCATTAAAAATCAAAAGAATGACTTATTATTGCTCATGCTATGAGTTCAAAGTCTCAACGGTCGGAACCTCTTGTACACCATTGGAGACAGGCGGTGGCACCACTTGTCAACTATGTTATAGGCACAGTTCTCAGGTGGTACCCTGTATCCTACAAGGGGTAGCCACGGTGCCTGCTTTTAAGGTTTTAGGGCTTGCCATATGAGTCCAAAACCCCACCAAAACTCAAAATAAACACTATGAAATGAAAGAATAGGGTGATAGCTATTACCTGCAATTGATGATGCTTAAAACAGATGGTGGGAACTCCTCGTATCAACTACAGAAGATCTAGCTAAGAAAATGCTCCAAGTGCTCTCCGCTATGGGTAAATAGTGAAATGATTTGATTTTTTACTATTTACATGACTTATATAGGCATTTTTTGGGTCTGACATACTATATTTTTGATATAAAATCATATTTTGGTCAAAGTTTATATGTCATAATCCCTTAATGCTAGTTATAAATGCTTTTAACACTTGTTTCTGAGTCAATTGTAGGATAAGATAACTATAGTAAGAAGCTTTGGGAGTTTGTTTATGGATTTTTCACACTTTCATAAAATGGAAAAAGTCAATGAGCATTCATTACAACTCTTTGATCACACTCTTTAAACCTAGCATCAAAGGTCTGAGTCCATTAGTTTCTTTCCAGGCTCGTAAAAAATTGACATTGTGTAAAGAAGCGTCATGGAGTCTTCTTTTCACCTCTTTTTCGGGCTCCTTAAACACGAAAATATCGTCAAGTCCGTTTCTGATTCTTTCTAGGCTCATAAAATATGACATTGTGTAAAGAAACGTCATGGAGTTCTCTTTAAAATATTTTTAGGCTCCCTAAATACGAAAAAATCGTCGAGAGATCTTGTCTTCTTCATGCTCGTTAAATTATTTGAAGAGCCATCCATCCGACAGTAGGTTATCTCTTTTTTAGTTCAGATAGGACTATTTACAAAAAAGGAACACTCCAGCCAATCATGACTGGAAGATTTCTCTAAGGTATGATTTTACACTTTTTCGGGCCTTAGAGATTAAATCATACGAAAAAGGACCCCTTGGAGTCTTCTTCTATATTCGTTCAAACTCTCTAAACATGAACAATACCAAGTTTTCTTTCAATGGAATCGTTAAATTAAACATTGAGAGACCCATTTTGGGAACGAACCCCTCCTCTCTCAGGTTCGTAAAACATATGAGTCTGGACTTGTCTTCTGACAAGCTATATCAAGTGTTTGTTACCATGTTTGAACTCGTAAAACCGAAAAGAGGAACTCATCTATAATGATGGGGGAAATGGGAAGGGAATCATTTTGTAAATAATGGCGGTTGTTTGTCATTACCTTTGAACATGGCACTTGTCTGCACATCATGTCAGTCAATTGGGTATTCAGCTGATCCTCGCGATGATCCACTTTCATCAGTCATGTCACTCCTTTGAGTCTTTCAAAAGAATGCATTGTCCACTATCGCATTGTGTGTTTGTCCCGTTTAGTCATGCTGCCAAGTCTTTTTGTCGTGCCACCCAATGTTCAAAGGGGATTTGAAGAAGTTTTACCTATGCAGTCTACACAGTCTTTGTGTCAGTATCTTTGACTCAGTCATATGGTGACTACATTCACATCATTCTAGAAATATGTTTTGAGTTTCTTGTCGTCGATGTGGGACTCATCATGGCCCTCCTTCGACAATACTTTTCCTATCAACATCAGCTCATCATCTGGGAAATAGTCTTAGAAAAAATATTTAGTACCTTGAGATCTGTATGTCTTAATGACAGATTCTCTTGCTCTTGACATAGGTTCACATCATTGACCTTTGATCGATAGAATCGGCTGGGTGTTCGACATCAGGACATATATTCACACTTAGTAGATTGTACTAGAGTACCTTGGGAATTATTGACATTAATGGTGATCTCCCTCGCACCTGTTAATGGTTCACATCATTGGCCGGTAATCAAGTGGTTTCTACCATGTTCGACTTCAGATCATTGTAATCACATGTATAGATTCGTACTTTGTGGAATACGAGACGAGGACCTTGGGTTTTTGTTTAAAGTGCTCATTTCTTTTCCCCGGGTTGCGATGGAGTTTTGTATATCTAGCATGGATCCACATTTGTATGGTCATGGCTATGCTCAAATTTGCATTTGTATGACATAGATCTATGTTGTATGTCTGGTAGCTATGTCCAAGTTTGAGTCCTCTATCACATGGATCTACGTTGTATTCTAGTAGCCATGCTTGTTTGTTCCTCTCATGGATCTACCTTGTATTGGTCTGCAACCATGATTTGGTTACTTGTGTCTATGAGTCAACATACTGATGCCTACTTGACAACATACTCCGATCGAGCCGACATTTTCAGCTCGTAGCGATGACTTTTTCTCTCAAAGCTCTCATTTATCATGTCCCTCTAAGACTCATGCTTTGGGGGGCATCCTATTATACAAAAATCCTGTCATCATCATGTGATAAGATCTTTGACATACCTATTTTCCCTTAATCCCAACACTTGGAGTGGAAATTCATACCATTTCATAATCTTTCACAAAAAATGCTCAGCACTGCGCTTTCCTTGTTGTCAAGGAGAAGTAACTTGTTTGCACCACCTATCCCTTGTTGTCCACAAGCGGTGCCACTGCTTGTGGCCCTTAGTCCATAAGCGTTTCTTACCAGAACCTCTCTATCATTGAAGGAGAAACGTGGTACCCTGGGTAAAAAGGGAAAAAGAGAAGTTTCTTGAGGCTTCTAGATGATGAACCTTGTGTCCTCCCTTATCCCTATCATTGTGGGTTAGTTGAGCTCGAGATCCCTCATCCTAGGATCTTAGAGGCCACCTCATCCACTAATCTCTCAACCATCCCTATCCATTGAGCCTTGTAAATGCAAGCTCATATCCATGGTTGAGGGGAGAAATCTTAAGGTATTGTTATGTTGTTGGATTGATCACTTGGCCCAAGCCATTGGATAGCATAGAGAGCTAGAGTCAGAACTTATGGGGATGAGATTGCTTGGTTTCATGGAGATGCATGTCAACGCTAAGGCTTGGTTGTAAAATTCTCCATTTTTATCTTAATGCAAGTTGATTTCTATCCCACATTATTGTTTTTTTTTTACTTCACATGTATGTTGTTAGATTCCTTAGTCACTAACATGGATCAATAGATTATATTCTAGCCGCTTTGATGTGTTTACGTGTTTAAGCTGATTGCAGGTACACAATGTTACTATCAAAGCATCGCATTCTAGGTATATACAACATCCTGGGAGGGTCTTCAACCTTTGTCCTATAGAAATAATATATCAACGCTATGTGTAACGATGGTAAGAAGAAGCACAGGAAATAGATCTTGCTACTAAGAATTCTCACAAGCATACACAGGAAAAATAGAGAGAAGAAAAGAGATTGAATCACATGAATGAAGAGATGAATATTGGTGTGTATCCTTCCATTGAATAATTATGAATAATAGTGTACATAAATAGTACATCCCTCATAGGAAAATTGAATTGTATGGAAACAACTCATAAAGCTCAAAAAGGCTGACTTACCAAAATATAGCAAAACCCCCATAGGTGGATAAAGCACTTACTAAATCTATCAAGGACCTCACGAGTTGGAAAAAGAATAAGTGAGTTTTCAAGGAGATGGAAATAACATGCTAATCCTAGAAAATGGAGAAAAACTAATGGAGGATGGGTTGGAAACAAAAGCTCCCAGTTTCCTAGTTGACTAGCTTTTATCTTATCCATAGAAAAGCAAAAAAAGCAAAATAAAGCTGAATCTGCTGTAAAGTCCTGTATACTAATTCTGGATGGTCAAAAGGTGGTCAATATCAACCCATAATTGGAAATAAACCATTCCTACGATATAGATGGCATGTATTGACCTTAAGGTGCAAGTGGATGCCAACTAATTAAGCTAGTGGGTGAATAATTAATCAAATAATGATTAATTATTTTTTCCTAAGTTGTGAGTGGGTTTAATATATTCCTACACCCCCCTATAATTCTGACTTTATGATGGTATGACAAAAAATATGGATGAATATGGATGCATATAGGGCCCAGCAACAAGGCTATGGTCACCCTTTAACAATTATTATGTCCAGAAAAGTGAGGAAAGATGCAAAACCAAATGGGGAAAATCCTCCCTCAAGATAGGACAAGGCATAGAATTTGAAATATGTCTTCAACATATCTTCAACTTTAATGAGTTGAATGAACTGCTTCTAGATGAAGGACTTGTTGAAGAAATCATGAACTCCATGATCATGCGTTGGAGTGTAGAACCTGCAAGAAGGAAGATGAGAGACTCCATGTATCTCATCTACTGATGAAGTAGGAAAATTATCTGAATTATTATTTCTGCTGTCAAACTTTGATCTACAAACATAATCTAAAATGGAAAAGAGATCTGTGCATACTCCTTTCCAAAGAGTACAAAAAATAAGGCAATTTATTTCACACCCAATTCCCTGAATAGCTGCAAAATTGTGATGTGGATCACATGTCAATCTTCCAATATGATGTAGCACCTATATAGATATGTTATGAGGCTGATAAAACTCTGATATATCAGAAATATTAGCATATGGAACAGCACATATAAAGGCTTCAATGGCTCCATGAGGATATAGGGCTCGACTAGGAAAATTATGAGCAACTGGGGAAAACTTATAGGTGTAAAAATCTAAATGATGGATGGGCATAAGATCTGAACCATAAGTGTTTAGAACAGATCCAAACATGTTTAATATCAGTCCATATATGATTAAGGTCATGGATAACCAGCCACTAAAAGTTAGGAAAGACTTCAAATCATGTAAGATAAATATCACTGCATAAAAGACCAATGAGGAATCAACTAGTGAGCTTGGGATTTGTATAGTCTTTGGATTATTCAGAGGTATGGTAGATGGTATGGATGGTGGTATTATATGTGTATCAACCTGCAAATATTATTCTAAATCAGAATCCAAAGGATCACATATAAGCATATCAATAGACTCATGGGAATACACTAGTAATGAATCCTCTGTATGAAAGGAGGAAATAAGGAGATGTTCAAAATATTCAAGAAGGATATGAGTATTGATGCCAAGAAAAAAGGAGGATATGCTGAAGCACATGAGATCAAGTAAGGTAAGTGGTATGACACAAATAAGGCTTGATGTGGCTAAGCAAACATCCTGTAAGTCACTGGGTTGCGCACCATCAATGAGAGAGGTATGCAAGAGGTGTAAAGAATCTGGTACATAGATCTCAGAATCTAAGATAGGAGATTGAGAGAAAAATGAATGGGTTATAGGATCATAATAAATATCAGCAGCAGCTCCATATGTTACTTCTTTTTCATCAATAGTATTACAAGAAGAAAAATCACCTTCAAGAGACACAGAAAAATATGGCTCTTCAATATTTTGCTTCTTCATTGAAGGAGGAAGCATTCGAATCAATGAGGGTAGCAGCAACATGAAATATATGAGAAACTTCTTCATCATGATCAATTTCATCAGAGAATGTAGATGCCAAGAAATCTTGAGAGAGAGAACAAGAGGAGATGTTAGGTTTGCTCCATGCTTCATCTTCAATTTCCTGCAAACCAAAAGCTTTGTCCAAAATTTTCCAAAGCTCAAATGGAAATTCAACAGAATCTATGAGATGATATATGTTTGGAGACATTCCAAAACACATAATTCCATAAGATCTATCACAATTATTTAGCCAATCAATCTTCTCTTCATAAGACTAAGGTTCACTCAATGCACCAATGGAGACATCAAAGAGACATTGCCTCGTCAAGTATGCACTCATCTTTGGCTTCCAATCAGCATAGTTGAAAGGAGATAGTAGAGTAAATTTTGAATCCATATTGAAGTTATTGATATGCTCTAAGAGATACTCTCTGCAACCTGCAAAACAAACTAGGAGAAAATCTTGTAAGCTAGACAAGCTCTTCTTCAGAGAGGGATAGGAGACTGGAAGCGCTCCTCAACTCTGTAGAAATTGATAAACCTTGTAGCTCTGATACCATGTAGAAATAATAGATCAATGCTATGTGTAATGATGCTAAGAATAAGCACAGGAAATAGATCTTGCTACTAAGAATTCTCACAAGCATACACAGGAAAAATAGAGAGAAGAAAAGAGACTGAATCACATGAATGAAGAGATAAATATTGGTGTGTATCCTTCGATTGAATAATGATGAATAATAGTGTACATAAATATTACATCCCTCATAGGAAAATCAAATTGTATGGAAACAACTAATAAAGCTCAAAAAGGCTAACTTGCCAAAATATAGCAAAACCCCCATAGGTGGATAAAGCACTCACTAAATCTATCAAGGACCTCATGAGTTGGAAGAAGCATGAGTGAGTTGTCAAGGAGATGGAAATAACATGATAATACTAGAAAATGGAGAAAAAATAATGGAGGATGGGTTGGAAACAAAAGCTCACAGTTTCCTAGTTGACTAGCTTTTATCTTATCCATAGAAAAGCAGGAAAAGCAGAAAAAGCAGAATAAAGAAGAATCTACTGTAAAGTCCTGTATACTAATTATGGATGGTCAAAAGGTGGTTAAGATCAACCCAGAATTGGAAATAAATCATTCCTAGGATATAGATGGCATGTATTGACTTTAAGGTGCAAGTGGATGCCAACTAATTAAGCTAGTGGGTGAATAATTAATCAAATAATGATTAATTATTTTATCCTAAGTTGTGAGTGGGTTTAATATATTCCTACATGTCCTACATTTTTTCTAGATTTGAACCATTCAGACCAGTGGAACACCTTACTATCCGTAGAAGGTGAAATATTCCAGCTAATAGGGCCAACTTAGTATTTATTCACCTAAGTTTTTGTCGAAAAGGCTTGACCTCCTTAGCCTCTTCTGTGAGGGGAATAGTGTGCTGAAACAAATATTCCCGAGAGGATTTAAGCTCATCATAACTAAAATCCAACACATCTCTATACTCTTTGATTAAGTTGATCAAACTATTCCTTTCCTTTTCTGAAGTACCTTTTCCAATTTTTATTAACTTGGGTTCTTTATCAATTCCTATGTTTATTTCCATATAATCCCTAATTTTTATTGCTTATTTTTTGTTTTTATGATGATCATGTCGACCAGACAGATTTTCAAAATCTATAAGGCTACTCAGGATGTGATTCCTTTCATTATCCTCGCATTCCTCATACTCTTTTCCCTCCTACTAATAATTGATCTTGCAACCTTCAAACTCTTGGAGATTATGGATGAATCTCAAGAGTTGCTCATCATCTTTAAACACCTTCCAATGGTCTACATTATCTGGAATTGAAGGTCTGAAATTAATTTCCATTTTTCCATTCCCATTAATGATTTCATCTGAAGGCTGGAGGGTGGATGCTGCTACCACCAACTTGTCTTCTAACCCATTCATTTCCCTAGGGATCTTTTGAATGTTAAGTGCATCAAACCATTCCATGGTGTCCCATATGGCATTTCTATACTTCCTTAGTCTATCACTTTTGCACTGATACTGATTCTTAATATGGAGGACAACTAAGTTTAAATCACCTTTTATGTTCAACTTCTTTATCCCCTTGTATTTAGCGGTTTCTAACCCTAGAAGCAATGCCTCATACTCAACTACATTGTTCGATGCTTCAAAATCCAACCTGAAAGCAAAGTTGTATATTTTATTTGAACAAGAAATGATCACAATGCCTACACCATTTCCGGCTTTGGAATAAGCCCCATCAAAGTACATTTTCCAAACCTCATCTATATTTTCATCTTTTAATAGGGGCCATGAAATTTGACAAGATAACATAGTTTCCAAAGTTGTCAGTGTAATGTAAAAATTCATTTCTAGGATTTTTAGGGTTGTCTACATGTTGTTTCCTTTGTTTCTCCCTATGCAGTATCACCATTGTGTTTTATGATGCAGGTATAGTAGCATATGTCCAATCCATTTGAATGTACCCACCAAGAGTTGCAACCCACTTTCTGGATAACAACTTACCCCAATTATCTGGCACATCAATTACTACCACATCCATTGACATGTCGATGTTAGGATACTTGGCCAACCTAACATGTAGATTTAAGATTATCCCTACCACTTCAACTTCTCTTGCATCCATTTCACAAACATTGTGGTAGGGTCGGGTGATCCTTAGATTTAGATGTTCCATTACTTTTCTTGTCATGACATTTGATGAAGCACATGAATCTAACATGTAGTTATGAAGGAGAAGGTTATTAATGAAGCGAGAGACATAAAAAGGCGGGTAGTATTCTCTTTTTGGATCAACACTTTTGAGGACTATAGGCATATCCATAGGTTCAATATGCTCCTCTTCAAATATAGCATTATCACTAGGGGAGGATCCTCTTTGACAACATCATGAGTTTTATTTTGACTATCCTCTAAGGGTTTTAACAAAATTTCTTTTTGACCATGAATTTTAAGGATATCAATTGCATAAGCAGAAACCTTAAAACTACTTAACCATTCTCCCATGTCAATATTTGATTTTGGGATAACAGGGGGATCTGGGAGAGGAGGAGTGGTTACCTTAGGTTTGTAATGTTTATCAAGTGAAGACTTCTCCTTTATTTGATAAACTGAATCATTGAATCTATCCTTCTTCATTTCCTAATTTTTTTTCTGGAGTAGG
Organism: Pseudotsuga menziesii; assembly: GCA_001517045.1. Lineage (NCBI taxonomy): Eukaryota > Viridiplantae > Streptophyta > Pinopsida > Pinales > Pinaceae > Pseudotsuga > Pseudotsuga menziesii. Next base: position 329,849 of record LPNX010961499.1, on the reverse strand, counting down.
CATTTCACCATAGAAGTTGGAAAGGAGGTCCTTCTCATAACTGTAATCTATGGCTTGCTGCCATTGCTGGTTTGACAAAGGGTATTCCTATCTTTCCATGTATACATGATCAGGCTCGCTTGAATTTGTTTCCTGACTACTGACCTTGGGAATTCCATGTTCCATGACTAGATTTGCAACATAACAAGTGATTTCTTGGTGGAATTGTTCACAAGGTCTACACCATTGAAGTACTTCTTCTACCATTTTAGATGAGTCTAACTGGTTTGGAATCCTAGGATCTTACTGAGGGGATTTCTTCTGATACATCTAATTTTTCTTGGGATGAAAGTTACTAGGTCCATTATTCCTTTCCATTGTGATCAATCTATTTTGCATGTGATTCAATTGTGCAGCATGATTGGCCATTTGTTGGTTTTGACTAGTAACCAAGTTTTTTATCATGTCGGCCACCTTTTCAATGGGATATTTAGAAGTTCCCTTTTCTTTTGATTCAATAGATTTACCCTTGGTCTCTTTGTTGTAGGAAGTGTTTCCCCTAGTGTAACCTGGAATGTTGGACTTGTCTGAAGATTGCATATTCTTTTCTATTTTCTCGGCCAATTCTTTTGCAGTTTTTAGATCGGCTGGTTCTTTATCTCTCAACTGGTACCTTAAGTCATCGGTGAAGGATTCAATGTAGGATATGCTGATAGAGGAATCTTTTGGCTTGATGTCTCTAGGAAGGTTTGCAACCACATGCCTGAATTTAGTGTTAAATTCATCCATGGTTTCATTCTCCATCTTCTCTATGCTATGAAGGGCAGCAAGTAGATGTCTTGGTTCTTTATTTTCTCCCCATTTATTCCTAAAACCATCTTGGAATTCACTAAGAGTTTTATATGAATCATCATCTAGGTCGAGGTACCATTCTCCAGCATCATCTTCTAAGGATAAAGCAAAGAGATTCATTTTGACATCGTCATGGTCATGGGTAACATCATTGCAATAACTGACCAGGTGCTTTTCAAACTTTCAAAGGTGAGACTTGGCAGTGATGGCATTATTGCCATGAAATATGGGGAGCTTCTTTATAGCATCATTTGGAACGGCATGGGGAGCACCTGCTATTTGAGAAAAGTCAAGGGGTTTGAAGAATTCCTTCATTTCTTGAGATTGGTGAATATGACTCTCTACAAATATGTGATTGATATCTGAGAGTGATTGGTCTCCTAAATCTTCAAGGTTTATACGAGAAGTATACCTATTCAATCTTTCTCTAATAAACCTTTCAGGATCAAGGAGAGGATTGAATAATTGCTGGCGATTTCTTCGGGTAGAAATTCTTGGAGGGATGTTAGACAGTGGAGTCGCCGGATGGATAGAGTTTTAATTTTTATGTTTTTTAAAGACAAGATCAATCAATTTTTTTGATCTTTTTAATTGTTTAGAAAAAAGTTAAGCTAAGTCGTACTCGGGAATAAAAAAAAATTATCCCTGGAAATAGTGCCAAAAAGTGTTTCCACCTTTCACACACCTGGGGGGGCGTGGGAAAAATATTCAAGCTACTTGGTGTGTCCTTGGGGGCAAGTATCGATTCAAGGCTGTCACCTTCTTCTTGACTCCTCCATTTAGGATCAACTCCTAACCAAGCCAAGGAGAGTAGACCCTATTAAGTTACTAAGGCTAATTACTTTAGTATTAGAGTATTAGATTGAATAAGTTGCTTAGGAGTTTGAATTTAACAATTGAGAACCATATATAACAAGATGAAAAATAAACACAAGTAAGCATAATGCTGACACACAATATATATATCGAAAGAAGTAAACAAATAACCAGTGCCTTAAAATGGAGTCGCAAAATGATTAAATGTGCTTGCATGTGCTTGGAGTGAATGTTTTGCAATTGTCTCTTGGTAATTTTTAAGTTATTATGAAAAATGAGTGGATTAAATTAGGTGAGGGGGGACTCCAGATATGCCTGAGGGGTACTTGGAGTATGTCCAAAAAAATAAAACCTTCACAACTACCTACAAGGTGTTTGTGGGTTGGATGGAGTCTCGGAGACTATGTTCATAATACACCCATTAGGGTGTAACAGAGATCAATGCCTCAAGGTCACTTTCCAATTGTTCCCACTCTTTTTGGTATTTTACCACCGCTTATGGTTTGTTCGAGGCATTGGATTTTCTCCTGATGGTGGTTAATTGGGTAAAGTGAAACCTAATTAATCTAGTCACTCATGCTTCTTTTGATGCATCTTTACTGATCGGATGAGCCACAGCCAAAATGTAGAGCATACACACCAGATTCTTTGTAATTTTTAGTAAATTTTAATCGATGTGTCTTTATTAGAAAGAAAACCCTCCAGGAACCTCTTCGGTCCAAGTGGACCTCAATCGGGGAATCAAGGAGGGGGTTGATTTTAATTGATTGCTTGAAAAAATCAATAGTGAATAATGAAGCAGCAAAAATAAAACAAACCACAAGTTCTCTAATTAAATCTACCACGATCCTCTTTCACCTTTCGGTTCAATCGAGATTCATGGGGTAAGTATTAAAGTTACTTTGACTTTATAATATGGAATATATGATGAAATTAATCAAATTAGACTATTTTTCATAAATGAAACTAATCTAGAGCAAAAAATAGGAAAAATGCAAAAAAGGGAAAATGGACATGAATCCCCGTAGTGGGGATGGGGAATGGGCTCGAAAGAGCCTATTCAAAATTATTTTTTAATTACCAGCAGTTACAATATCACAAAAATGATATAATTCCTCTTTTTTCTTATACAGAACGAACCCAAGAGCTTACAAAGTGCAAAAATTAAAAATTTCAGAAAATGGGGAGACCCCTGGGGGGTTCTTGATGGCCCAAAAGTCACTTTTCGGACAGCACCTACTCCTATTTTCTGTTATAAATACTAAAAAAAATAAATATTATTAAACTTAAATATGTCCAAAATTACTCTGAAATTACCTTTGGGTCAACACACTTTAACCGAAAACAACTAAGTTAAAACTAGTTAAAAAAAAAGGTGAAAAAAGGAACCAAGGAAAGCGATCTTTCCTTGGGATCTTGGCTTTCCTTTTGGGAAGCCAATATGATCTGCACTGATTTCTGGATTTATATTTTAAATTATGAAAGAGAAATCTAATGCATGCAAGCTACAAATTTTCTTTAAAATGCCATGCAAAGAAAGACGATTTCCCTAAAGCTAGATCTAGAATGCTTATGAAACTTTTTTTAAGAAAAATATCTAGATTATGAGCTTTAAGAAGATATATCTATGTTAAATTTCACTCTAATATGATAGATATAAACAAATCAAATCTATGAACCAAGTAACCAAGGAATTGTTGATAAAAAAGGAGAAAGAGTGAAGAGGTGTCTTGGTGCCCGAATGATCAACCGTGGATATTTACGATGGAATGTCGAGGGACTATGCCTTTGAGAAAGTTTGGAGAAAGTGAGGAATAAAACTAGATCAGCACCCTCTCCAAGCTAGGAACCTGCAACTAATACAAACGCTTGCCAATATGCTTGTGAGATCTGGTTAATACATAAACAGAGATATTAGAATAGCATGCATATAATCTTATAAAGCTTGTTATATCTAGATCTCTAGACATACATAAAAGAAAAAGAGATAGACAATAAACTTATTAACAAATTCATTTCCTATCAATATCCTAGTAAAATTATTATCAATCTTTTTGCACTAGATCCACAATATCAAAATAAGCAAGTTATGAACACAGATACAGGTTACCTCAGTGAAACATGGCAATGCTCATCGACACATAATAACATGACACCATGTTTCCTCCAATTTTTTGTAATAGGGACTTTTGGGGGCATTTGGAACCACTCCCATAGGTGTCTATGAGGGGGATTTATAATTGCCCTTAAAAGTCACTTTTGGGGCCAAAAGTGATTTTTTTTTTTGGGCGGGGTTGGGGGGGGGGGGTGTTCTACCCCCCCCCAAAGTGAATTTTGGAAGAGGTTTAGAACCACCCCCAAAAGTCAATTTTTTGGGGGGAGGTGGTCAGAACCACCCCCAAAATTCACTTTTAGGGGCGGTTTGTATCTCTTCCAGAACTGCCACTAGAAGTCAAAAATGTTAGCGTTGGTTCTATTAGGGGAGTTTTTGTAAAGAACGCCCTAAAAGTGAATTTTAGAGGTAGAAGAAAGCTGCCAATAAAGTCAATTTTTTTGTACTGATAGCCTCCCATCCTAGCCTATGTCTGCATCCTCCCTTTCCTTCCTCTTCTGGTACAAAGTGGATTCTAGTTGTAATGACCTAACCACAAAGAACCTGAGAGTAGTAGTGTCGGCTAACTAGAGGACCTAGCCTCTCCTAACATGCATCTGACCATTGTCATCACAACAAATTGGGGATCATGTCTTAGGAGTTCCCTCCCACGACCTCGTGTATCATAGTGACATAGGGTGGGAAATACATCCATACCTCTCAACATACTTGGTCTATACCCTATCAAACCATACTGTGCTGCTATCAATTTTATTTGTATATGTCATTGTATCATTTCTTTGGTAATTAAGGCTCTCTGCAAGATATGTACTACATCACACTTCAAATCACGTAGTCGACTATTACATAGCCCCTCTACTCTGCGGGTTAGCACTTTGAAAACATACATTCATAATATTATTAATTCAGTAGCTAGTCCATATTATCAACGTTATTTCCTTTCATCGCATATAATCATTATATCGATCACTTTATGGGTGGGTATCCATGTATCACATCATACATATCATATCATATCAAGAACGATAATGGAACATACATTTATGAAACAAAGAAATATCATGGTGACCACAACATAGTAGTCTCATAACCATAGGAACATCATAAAAATTATAACATCATAATCAAAGAATTTTCATAAGCATGATAACATCATAATCATAGCATAAGCATGATAACATCATAGCATCATAATAAGTATATAATAAATTCTAACATGCCAAAATATATTTTACTCAATCTAGCTAAGCCCAATAGATAATAAGCAAATACACTGTAATAACTCTAACTAATAAACATGCCTAGTTAAAATATGGGGAATTACATACTCCCACCCTTCAGGAAAGGTCCTCCCGAAGTTATGCTCAAAATAGTAAGGGAAAATATCAACACATAGTCTCTACGTCCTCCCAGGTAGTAGATCATGGGCTATACGTGTCCCATTTGACCTTAACTTGGTCTGCATGGTGACTATAGAGTTGTCGAACCCTACGATCCAATATATGTAATTATTCGACCGTGAAGGTTTCCTCGTCTGAGACCTTCAAGTCCTTCTAATGAATTTTGTGAGTCTTATCATCTATGTAGTGTCATAGTACTGAAACATGAAATACATTATGAGTTCTATGCAAGTGGGATGGCACTGGAAGACGATGAGCTACTAATCTAATTCTCTCAAGAATATCAAATGGCCCTATGAAGCAAGGTGACAAATTAGTCCCTTTTCCAAACCAAATGGTGCTTTTATTTTGTCTGATCTGAATAAATACGTGATGCCCTACCTCATAAATTCTATCAGCTCTGTGTGCATTGGCATAAGTCTTATGTCTATCATGTGCTTCCTTTAACCATTACCAAATATGTACCACTTTCTCTTCCATCTCTTGAATCAGCTCAGGTCCAACTAAAACACAATCCTCCAACTTGTCGCAACTAAGTGGAGTCCTGCATGGCCTCCCATATAATGCTTGATGTGGAGGCATACCATTGGAGCTATGTTGACTGTTGTTATATGCAAACTCCACTAGAGGAATATATTTCTCCCACTGTGTTTGTTGATCCATAACATACATCCTAAGCATGTCCTCCATCAATTTATTTACCCTCTATGTCTATCCATATGTCTCGGGATGATAAGTTGAGATTAATTTCATCTATGTCCCTAATGCTGACTGCATGCTTGTCCAAAATCTGTAGGTAAACATAGGGTCTCGATCATAAATTATCTTCTTTGGAACTCCATGAAGACGTACAATCTCATTTATGAATACCCTTTATACATATGTCACATCATAAGTGTCTATGTATAGAATGAAGTGATATCTTTTGGTTAGCTTGTGGACCACCACTAAAATAGCATTATGTCTCAAGGATGTGAGTGGAAATCCTACAATGAGGTCCATGTAAATGACTTCCCATTTAGTCATAGGAATATCATGAGGCTATATTATACTGGTTGGGTGTCGATGATCTTCGTTTACCTGCTGACACTCGAGGAATTTAGAAAAAAAAGGCGACTAGGTCTCTCTTTATACTGGGATAGAAGAAGATATTTTTCATGTCTACATACATCTTCTTTAGTCCAGGCTCCTCACAATAATGTTCTCTATAGGTCTCGCTAAGTATTTTTTCCCTTATATTTCCTTCTTTAGGGACCTAAATCTTGTTGCCACCTTTCAAACACCTAGGTTACATGGCATCAATCTTTAAGCCACTCGGTGTGTCCTTTGGGGCAAGTCTCGAGTCAAGGCTATCACCTTGTTCTTGACTCCTCCGTTTAGGCTCAACTCCTAACGAAGCTAAGGGGGTTAGACCCTATTCAGTTACTAAGACAAAATTATTTAGTATGATATGGTATTAAAGAGTAATTTTTTTAGGATTTTCGATTTAACAATTGTAAACAACAAGTAACATGATAAGATAATCACAAGTAAGCACGAAAATGACATCCAATCACATATAGATTGAAAGAAATAAATAGTTGACCAGTGCCTTGAAAATGGAGTCGAAAAAACAATTAAGAGTGCTTGCAAGTGCTGGAATGAATGTTGTGCAATTGTATCTTGGTTAATTTTAAATTAATATAAGAAGGTGAGTAATTTAACTTAGGCAAGGGGACTCTAGATATACCCAGGGGGTACTTGAAGTATGTCCAAAACTAAACCATGACGGCTACCCGCAAGGAATATGTGGGATGAATGGAGTCTCTGAGGCTATTTTTCATAATTCACTCGAAGGTGTAATAGAGATCGGTGCCCCGAGGTCACTTTTCAGGAGTTCCCGCTTCCTTTGGGAATTTTGCCACTGTAATGGTTTGATCAAGGCGTTGGATTTTCACCTGATGGTTTGTCAATTTGGGGAGAGTGAATCCTAATTATTCTAGTCACTCAAGTACTTTTGATGCAGCTTGACTGATCAGATGAACCGCAGCCAAGTACAGATCATACACACTGGAGTCTTGGTTATTTTTAGTAAATTTTAATGTAGGTGTTCTTGTTAAAAAGAAAACCCTCCAGGAACCTCTTTCGATCCAAGTGGACCTCAATCGGTGAATCAAGGAGGGGTTTATTTCATTATGACTAACAAAACAATTAATGAAAATGGAATCAAAGATACACAACACCGGTTTTCTAATTAGTCCTACCACGCATCTCTTTCCCCTTGCGGGTCAATCGGGAAGTCATGGGGTAAGTAGTGTGATTAATTTTGAAATTAAAATATGGAATAATGCAAAATTATATCAAATTATACAATCCTGCATATCAGTACTAAACTGAAGCAGAAAAAAGGGAAGAATGAAAAAAGTGAAACAGACACAAATCCCCCCTAGGGGGATGGGGAGTAGGTTCGAGAGAGCCTACTCAAAAAAGATTTTATTTTATTATTATTGGTTACAATATCAGAAAACTAAAATATCAGAAATCTCTTGGTCCTTATACGGGATGAAACCAAGATCTTACAACTTTCCAAAATTTTTAAATTTTAGTGAAAGGGGAGAACCCTAGGGGATTTGAACGCTCCCGAGGCCACTTTCGAACATTAGATTCTTTTTTTTCTGTTACACCTGCTAAAAAATAGCAAGCATGTTAGAATAAAATATTCCTAAAATAACTTTAAGAGTACCTTTGGGTCATCCTACCTTACCTCAAAAAAGACTAAGTTAAAACTAGCTAAACAAGTGAAAAAGGAACCAAGGAAAGCAAGATTTCCTTGGGATATTGGCTTGCTATTTTTGCAGCCAATGAAATATGCACTGATTTCTGTATTTAATATTTTTTTAAATAGAAAAAGAAATCTAGAGCATGCAACCTACTGCTTTTCTTTAACTTGCCATGCAAAACGAACGGTTTCCTTATGCTAGATCTAGAATGCTTAATGATACTTTTAAGAAATGAGATCTAGACTATGAGCTTTGAAATAGCATATCTATGTAAATTTTACTTTAATATAATAGATCCAAATTATAACAAATCTTTCAAACAAAGTAACCAGGTGAGAAAATTGAATTTTATAAGGAGGAAGAGAGAGGAAGAGTGTTGGTAGCCTTGAAGATCCACCATGGAGCTTTCAGGTGGAATGTTGAGGGACTATGACTTTGGATGGTTTTAGAGAGAGTGAAGAAGAAAACTAGATCAACATCCTCTCCAATCTAGGAACCTGCAATTGGAATAAAAAACTTTCCAAAATACTTGTGAGATCCGGTTAATACATATACAAAGATTCAGTATAACATGCATATAAACTTACAAAACATGCTGAATCTATATCTCTAAACATGCATCAAAGGAAAGAGATATCCAATAAACTTATTGAAAATCTCCTTTCCTATCAAGATTATAATAAGCTTATTATCAATCTTAGCAATGAATCCACAAACAATCAGCAAATTATGAACATAGATACATGTTACCTCAGTAAAAAATGGCAATGCTCATCCACACATACAATGACATGACACCATCTTGTCTCCAAATATTCTCTTTATTTGAAATGAACAATAAAAATAGTACAATAGCAGTAGTACCTCAATCCCAATTCTAACTAGCTTGGAAGAGGTGATATGATCTTGATTTATACAAAAAATATGAGATCCAACCTAGGGGGGGCACAAATCCCAAGGAGACAGACCACTGTAGCTGAAGGAGAGTCCATTAATGCTGATCTGAAGCTGAACTGAGCCTACATGTCAATCAGGGGGCTGATTGAGCCGACACATCATCCCACGGACTCACACATCAATCCACAAAGCTTCTAGGAGAGCCCGCACGTGTGGAGGAGAGAGAGAGGGTGCAATTCCCCATAAAGGATGCTGAAGATCAACTCTGGATTTGTCCAGATCACCTCCTTCAGTCAAAGATTTATTAGATTCAGTCAATCTGGTTCAAATCTGACTGATTTCAATCAAATTGATTGAGAATCCACTAATCTAGGATTTTGGATTTGCTCCATTATTCATCAATTTATTAATTAAAATAATCAATAATTGATTTTTTTCGGTTTTTCTGACCTGAGTTATGGAAAATCAGTCAAAATCCTGAAAAAGTGGGTCCATGGGTTTACATGGTTCTCTTAGCTTGAAAATGAGCACCTACATGACTGAAACTGATTATTTGGCCCACTTTTATTACAAAACAATTTTTTCCAATTAAACTATTAAAAAATAGCCTAAGTTTTGGAAAAAATAAATTTTAATAAAATACATTGAAAAAATTAAAAATTAAAAAAAATTGAAAAACCTAGGGGGACTTACACATGTTCATATGACTCGACCATGATGCCTAGCATGTTTATACATTGACACATAGACTTTAATAACCTCAATAGTCCTAAATGCCAAGCTGACCACCCCAACTTTGGAGGTATGGAGTGAAAAAGTTAGAAATTGTCAGCCATTTATTCAACAACCAATAATAACCAAGGGAAAAAACACCCTGGGCTAATAGGACTGACAAATAAAGTCTAAGAGACCAGGTCTTTTACAGACACTATCATGCTAGAACATTTATTACAATTCTCCCATGGGATATGAACATGTGATATAGTACAACAAGCACTTCCGAAGGTCTTCTGAAGTTTGAACAAAAAATATTTGTTTGGTTCACCAAGATCACTTGATAAAAAACCACTAAGTACAACTTAGGTGGTAATATTCTGGCTCCAACTGCAGGACGTGTGCTTAATCTGGTCATAGGGAAAGGAGAGGATACAAGAACAACATAACCTCTATTCTATACACCCTGTAAAAACATCTCAACTTGACAAGAAAACCTCAGTAGCACAAGCTTTACATAAAAAACCAAATGAACCATTAAGCTGATTTATTTAAGCAAAATAAATGTAACTAACTAATGAAAAAAATGTTTGATTTTAGCTAAGTACAAAAACTAAAAATGCGGAAAGTAAATGCTCTTTTTCAAGGAGCTTATTTTGTTACACTAAGCATGATATAAAAAGGGTTAAGTGTAATCAGAAATCCAATGTAACCACCTAAGCATTTTATTAACATAAAAAAAATTCCTTGTCTTTGGTTACCAGCCAAAGTAAGGATACTTTATTCAGAAAATGCAAACCTGCGTGATGATTCAGAAGGGGCGGGATGGATGGGAAATCATAGGAATGAATAATGTCATCAAACTTCCTCCCAAACTAGTAAGTGCTTGCGCAGGCTGCTTCTATCCATGACTGGACAGGGCTGATGTACAAATCAGAATGATGAGGCAAATTGACTACACCATCATACTAATCATTAAGGCTTACCAGATGATAATTCGCTATATAAGCCCCAAGCGGCTCCAAATCATGAGGAAAATCTATATGTGAAGATGATGGTTGAGACTGATATTCTACTAATTGCATCACATCTATCTTTTCACAACACTGCTTCTCCATGTCTTCATTATTGATACCTTTGTGTGGCTCTACATGATATGACTTTGAATGATCATATAAGATTTTTGAATGCTGCTTTTCCATACTAGGATTTTCCAAGGTCTCCAGATCCATGCTTCCCTCTATGGAAGTATAGTAGATTGGACTTCCACAAATTTCTAAATAGACACTCCCCTTACTGGATATAGCATAGACATGATTCTTAATAAGATATCCACAAAAGTCCCAATAGTCATCACCATCATCTATGTTAGATGTGATGTATTCCCCATTGTTGATATCACGTTCTAATATCAAGTTCTCTTTGTCTTCATTACTGATACTGATATATGGCTCAAACTGATCATGTGGATAAACTGCATGCTCCTTTTTCATATCAAAGTTTCCCAAGGCCACATGGTCCATGCTCTCTCCTTTAGATATGCCATAGATAGAAAAATCAACAAAACCATCAAAAGTTTTTGGTTCATTATTTTCCTCTTTATTCATATCATAGACTGGATTTTCCATGAATGTCCAGGACTCCTCATCAACATCTTTGTCAGGGATAAGGGATTCTTCATCACTTGTATCATGCTCCAAGCTATACCTGTCCTCATTTTCATACTCATCTTCTTCAGAGAAAAGGTCACAAGGTAGTAAACCTTCCAGACTATCATCATTATATGGAGAACACATAGGAGTCCCATCATGTACATTACAGTTTCCATCATAAGTCTCACTATAAGATTCTACAATTGTTTCATCCTTAGGTTTGTACTGTTTAGCTGGTGACAAAGGGTAGGCCTAGCCTACCATGTATATATGATCATGCTCGCTTGAAGTTGTTTCCTGATTACTGACCTCAGGAAGTCCATGTTCCATGACTTGATTTGCAACATAACAAGTGATTTCTTGGTGGAATTGTTCATAGGGTCTACACCATGGAATTACTTCTTCTACCATGTTAGTTGAGTCTAACTGATTTGGAATCCTAGGATCTTGCTGAGGAAACTTCTTTTGATACATTTGATTTTGCCTAGGCTGAAAGTTCATAGGTCCATTATTTCTTTCCATTGTGATTATTCTATTGTGCATAAGATTCAATTATGTGGAGTGATTTTCTATAAGTTGGTTTTGACTAGTAACCAAGTATTTTATCATGTCTGTTACCTTTTCCATGGGATGTTTAGAGGCTCCCTTTCCTTCTGATGCAATGGATTTTCCCTTTTCTTTGTTGTATGAAGTGTTTCCCCTAGTGTAACCTGGAATGTTGGATTTTCCTGAAGATTGCATATTCTTTTCTATTTTCTCATCCAATTCCTGAGCAGTTTTTATATCGGTCGGCTCTTTGTCTCTTAACTGGTACCTCAAATCACCAGTGAAAGCTTCAGTGTAAGATATGACGATAGAGGCATCCTTTGGCTTGATTTCTTTAGGGATTTTTGCAACCACACGCCTGAACTTAGTGTTAAATTCATCCATGGTTTCATTCTCCATCTTCTTAATGTTATGAAGGGTAGCAAGTAGATGTCTTGGTTCTTTATTTTCTCCCCATTTATTCTTAAAACCATCTAGGAATTCACTAATATTTTTATATGAATCATCATCTAGGTCGAGGTACCACTCTTCAGCATCATCTTCTAAGGATAAAGAAAAGAGCTTCATTTTAACATCATCATGGTCATGGGCAACATCGTTGCAATAACTAACAAGGTGCTTTTCAAACTTTCAAAGGTGAGACTTGGCAGTGATGGCATTATTGCCCTGAAATATGGGGAGCTTCTTCATAGCATCTTTTGGAATGGCATGGGGAGAACCTGCTATCTGAGAAAAGTCAAGGGGTTTGAACATTTCTGTCGTTTCTTGAGATTGGTGAACATGATTCTCTACAAATATGTGATGGATATCTGAGAGGGATTGGTCTCCTAAATTTTCAAGGTTTCTACGATAAGTCTTCCTATTCAATATTTCCCTAATAAACCTTTTGGGATCAGGGAGACGATTGAATAATTGATGGCGGTTTCTTCGGGTAGAAATTATTGGAGGGATATTAGACAGTGGAGTCGCCAGATGGATCGAGTTTTAATTTTTATGTTTGTTAAAGACAAGATCAATCAATTTTTTTTATCTTTTAGTTGTTTAGAAAAAGTTAATCTAAGTCGTACTCGAGAATAAAAATATTTATCCTCAGCAACAGCACCAAAAAGTGTTGTAGCCTTTCACACACCTGGGTTACATGGCAGAAATCTTCAAGCCACTCGGTGTGTCCTTGGGGGCAAGTCTTGAGTCAAGGCTGTCACCTTATTCTTGACTCCTCTGTTTAGGCTCAAATCCTAACGAAGCCAAGGGGGGTAGACCCTATTAAGTTACTAAGACAAAATTATTTAGTATGATGATGGTATTAAAGAGTAAGTTTTTTAGGAGTTTCGATTTAACAATTGTAAACAACAAATAACATGATAAGGTAATCACAAGTAAGCACAAAAATGGCACCCAATCACATATAGATTGAAAGAAATAAGAAGTTGACTAGTGCCTTGAAAATGGAGTCGAAAAAATAATTAAGAGTGCTTGCAAGTGCTGGAATGGATGTTGTGCAATTGTATCTTGGTTAATTTTAAATTAATGTAAGAAGATGAGTAATTTAACTTAGGTGAGGGGATTGAAGATATACCCAAGGGGTACTTGAAGTATGTCCAAAACTAAATGGTCATGGCTACCCGCAAGGAATATGTGGGATGAATGGAGTCTCTGAGGATTTTGTTAACAATGCACCCGAAGGTGTAACAGAGATCGGCGCCCCGAGGTCACTTTTCAGGAGTTCCCGCTTCCTTTGGGTATTTTTCCACTGTAATGGTTTAATCAAGGCATTGTATTTTCACCTGATGGTTTGTCAATTTGGGGAGAGTGAATCCTAATTATTCTAGTCACTCAAGTGCTTTTGATGCATCTTGACTGATCGGACGAACCATAGCCAAGTACAGAGCATACACACTGGAGTCTTGGTTATTTTTAGTAAATTTTAAAGTAGGTTTTCTTGTTAAAAAGAAAACCCTCCAAGAACCTCTTTCGATCCAAGTGGACCTCAATTAGGGAATCAAGGAGGGGTTGATTTTATTATGACTAACAAAACAATTAATGAAAATGGAATCAAATATACACAAGACCGGTTTTCTAATTAGTCTTACCACACATTTCTTTCCCCTTGCGGGTCAATCGGGAAGTCGTGGGGTAAGTAGTATGATTACTTTAGAAATTAAAATATGGAATAATGAAAAATTTATCAAAGTATACAATCTTGCATGTTAGTACTAAACTGGAGCATAAAAAAATGGAAGAATGCAAAAAAGTGAAACGGACGCAGATCCCCTATGGGGGGATGGGGAGCGGGCTCGAAAGAGCCTACTCAAAAAATATTTTCTTTTATTATTATTGGTTACAATATCATAAAACTAAAATATCATAAATATCTTGTTTCTTATACAGGATGAAACCAAGATCTTACAACTTTCCAAAATTCTTAAATTTTAATGAAAGGGAGACCCCTAGGGGGATTTGAATGCTCCCGAGGCCACTTTCGAACATCAGATTATTTTATTTCCTATTACACCTGATAAAAACCAGAAAGCATGTTAGAATAAAATATTCCAAAAAGAACTTTAAGAGTACCTTTGGGTCAGCCTACCTTAACTCAAAAAAGACTAAGTTAAAACTAGCTAAATAGGTGAAAAAGGAACCAAGGAAAGCAAGCTTTACTTGGGATATTGGCTTGCTGTTTGTGCATCCAATGAAATATGCACTGATTTCTGGATTTAATCTTTTTTTAAATAGAAAAGGAAATCTAGAGCATGCAACCTACTGATTTTCTTTAACTTGCCACGCAAAACAGACGATTTCCTTATGCTAGATCTAGAATGCTTAATGATACATTTAAGAAATGAGATCTAGACTATGAGATTTGAAATAGAATATCTATGTAAATTTTACTTTAATATAACAGATCCAAATTATAACAAAGCTTTCGAACACATTAATCAGGTGAGAAAATTGAATTTTATAAGGAGGAAGGGAGAAGAAGAATGCTGGTAGCCTTGAAGATCCATCGTGGAGATTTTGGGTGGAATGTCGAGGGACTATGAATTTGGATGGTTTTGGAGAGAGTGAAGAAGCAAACTAGATCAGCATCCTCTCCAAGCTAGGAACCTGCAACTGGAATCAAAGACTTGCCAAAATACTTGTGAGATTCAGTTAATACATACACAGAGATTCAAAATAACATGCATATAAACTTATAAAACATGCTGAATCTAGATCTCTAAACATGCATCAAAGGAAAGAGATGGCCAATAAACTTATTGAAAATATCCTTTCCTTTCAAGATTATAATAAGTTTATTATCAATCTTAGCAATGAATCCACAAACAATCAATAGATTATGAACATAGATACAGGTTACCTCAGTAAAAAATGGCAATGCTCATCCACACATACAATGACATGACACCGTCTTGCCCCCAAAGATTCTCTTTATTTCAAATGAACAATAAAAATAATACAATAGCAGCAGCACCTCAATCACAGTTCTAAATAGCTTGGAAGAGGTGATCTAAGCTTGATTTATACAAAAAATAGGAGATCCAGCTCAGGGGGGGTGCAAATCCCAAGGAGATAGACCACTACAGTTGAAGGAGAGTCCATCAATGCTGATATGAAGTTGAATTGAGCCTACCTATCAATTGGGGGGATGATTGAGCTGACACATCATCCCACGGACTGACACATAAATCCACAGAGCTTCCAGGAGAGCCCCCACATGTGGAGGACAGAGAGAAGGCACAATTCCCCATAAAGGATGCTGAAGATCAACTCTGGATTTGTCCATATCAACTCCTTCAGTCAAGGATTTGTTAGATCCAGTCAATCTGGTTCAGATATGATTGATTTCAATCAAATTGGCTGAGAATCCACTGATCTAGGATATTGGATTTGCTCCATTATTCATCAATTTATTAATTAAAATAATTAATAATCATTTTTTTTTGGTTTTTCTGACCTGAGTGATGGAAAATCACTCAAAAACCTGAAAAAAGTGGGTCCATGGGTTTGCATGGTGCTATTAGCTTGAAAATGAGCACCTACATGACCGAAACTGATTATTTGGCCCATTTTTATTACAAAACCAATTTTTCCAATTAAACTATTAAAAAATAGCCTAAGTTTTGGAAAAAATAAATTTTAATAAAAAACACCAAAAAAATAAAAAATTGAAAAATCTAGGGGGACTTAGACATGTTCATATGACTCGACCATGATGCCTAGCATGTTTATACATTGACACATAGAATCTAATAACCTCAATAGGCCTAAATGCCAAGCCGAACACCCCAACTTTGGAGGTATGGAGTGAAAAACTTAGAAATTATCAGTAGTTTATTCAACAACCAATAATAACCAAGGGAAAAAAAACCCTGGGCTGATCGGATTGACAAATAAATTCTAAGAGACCGAGTCTTTTATAGACACTATCATTCTAGAACTTTTATTACAATTCCCCCATGGGGTATGAACATGTGATATTGTTGGAGGAGTAAGTCGGTAAGCCGACTTGAACGATAGCCGGCTAAGTCGGTCAGCTGACTAGTTAGAGATTAGGTCGACCACCTAAGGTCGTGTTAGTTGAGCGAACCGACAGGTAGTTATTTGTAACTATTTTTAATTCATATATATTAGGCTGTTGAGCCAAATGAGAACTTGGTTAAGTTCTCTGTATTGTATTGAACCTCTCACGTTACTATAATCTGTATTCTCTCTACTTGTTCTTATCTCTTGTCTCTATTGTGTATATATGTTTTAGTATGTATTATTGGTAACCTTATGTGATCTATAAGATTACAACATTGGTTCCATTGTCAGTAGTGCATGTCTAATATGTATGCAAGCAGATGATATTAGAACAAGAAATTAAGGACTGGTGGGAGGGTAAAGTAGCAAATTATTTGCAGAATTATGTACGGAGAAATAGATTGATGGCCACACAAGAAAAGGAAATATTCTTTATAGAGACACATGCCAAAGTTTGTAGAATCAGTACCCCAGCTGCTGAAAAAACTCCTGGATGAAAAAGCCATAAGGAACTAAAGATCAACGGTTACTAGAAAAATTGATTCGAGGGGGAAGAACAAACTTGTCGGAGTGGTTCGAAAAGATCGTCAATGAATTCTGCGAGGAGCAAGTAGTAGAAGAAAGGACTTTGGTGGAAACCATCAAAAAGAAATTCTACAGAGACCTCACCAAGCAATTTTTGTGTTCCTTACCAACCTTGTTGTTTAAGTTCCTGATCAAGAAAGGAGTGGGTCACATTGTCAAACCTCGTCCATCACTTCGCGGATCGTCATTAAACCCTAACTGGGCGGGAAAGCAAAATAGGTGGGAAAAATTCATTGCCGAAAGGGAGTGGGAATACTTCCTAAGCAAGTAGACATAACTATCCGGTCTTTCTAAAGCATCAGGTAGGATATGGGGGGGTAGCTGGTCATATGTCGAGATAAAGTGGAGTGGATTCTAGTCGACTAAGGAAGATACCAATCACCAGTAATGAGAAGTCAGCCTAAAAAGGAAATCAAGAGGACAGTGTCACACAAAGGTATGGTGGACTTCTAGAAAATAGAGAGGGAGAAGAGGCTACAAAAAAGGGAAGAAAGAAGAGAAAGATCCTTAGTGCTGCAAAGAGGAATGATTACTAGGGTGACCAACCAGGAAAGAGATCCACTGGATTCAGGTCATGACCGACAAGAAGAAGGCGTGGAAGAAGAGGCATCCCCTATGGAAGAATAATTGTGGATAGAGCAGTGAGATGCTCTCCAATTAGAAGTTCCCCAGGAGGCAAAACCTCTATCTTTGATGAATCCGAATACTTGGATATGAGCCATTGTCGAAGAGGACCTCATACTAGGAGCTAGTGACTTTGGTATATGGAGTCGACTAGATGACGATACATACACTGGTAGACATCTAATTATCCGTTGACTAGAAGAAGGAAATTGGGTCACGCTTCAAGCGGTACCCTCCAACCGAAGTATCCACTTACTTTACCTGACACATGAAGGAACACCCCCCCTACCAAATACAGCTTTGGAGAACACAGAACATTCAGAACTATGGATGAACAATTGCATTTGGACATCGACATAAGAAGTCGACAATAACCGACTGCTGGCCAAAGAAGAAATGACAAATAAAACAACCGACGGAAATGAGAGTTCCACCGACGATAGTTCTACAGACAGGAATAAGCAAATAGCCCCACTGCCCCCACCACCACCGCCACCTCCTGAAGAAGAAGGTGACAGTGACTCCGACATGGGTCACGAGTCAACACACATCCCTCTATATGAGGGTGATGAGGACCCCAGACAACACTAGTTCATCTGTGAGTCGACTTGGGAGGCTAGCCAAGTTACGGATGAAGACAGGAAGATGGCGCAGTTCGCTGGTGCCTTGAGGAAAAGGGCATTAACTTGGTACATGACCTTTTCTGAAAGAACCCCCGGAGCAACCAAAGTCGAAGTGAAAGAACAATTCCTATCATTTTTTAAAACTCCATATGCAAAACATCTGGCAGCAAAGAAGCTAAAGACAACATCGCAGAAGCCAGGAGAAACTGTCCATGATTACGATAAATGATGGAAAGACCTTATTAGCCAATTGGACTATGTTATTGATGAACAATTATTAATTGAGTGGTTTCTTGCAGGTTTATCACAAAAAATTTGCCGACACATCAGTCTGGAGACATTCAAGACTTACAAAGATGTGCTTACAAAATCTCTCCAAGTAGAAATGGATGAGGACATACCAGCATACTCCACCGATGACAGACTAGAAGAAAATCTTGAGATCGCACAGAAGTCATTAAAATAATTAAACCTCAAAAGTCAGGATATCTAGTGCACGAAGTGCTCGATGGCTGGACATTCAAAAGACAACTATCGACAGGACATCAGCCAATAGGACATTTTATTTGTGTAGACAAAATGTTTGTACAACATTTTGCAAGAGCATGGAGACCATTCAACAAAAGATTGCCCATTCAATATGAAGAATGGAAAAGCATCATGGTGTGCAATTTGCGAAACTAAAAATCATAACACTACCAAATTCCATCTGAATCTTAAGAATAGACAGAAGTATCATGCAGTTTATCAGACCAATGCAGTTGCATAGAATAATGAGAAAAACAATGTGCCAAAGGATCAGAACAATCAAAGATACGAAGGTTGAAGATATGAGTGCCGGTATGACAATTGACATGGAGGCTATGATGGTCGAGGTCGATTCTCTGGAAATCGAGACAACCGACCACATCGACCCATCCAATGTTTCACATGTTACAAGGAAGGACACCAACATGTAGACTGTCCATACACGGACAGGACTGACCTAAAATTCTGCACTAATTGTGGTGTAGGGGATCACTCATTAGAGGATTGCCCTATTATGTTTGAAAATATAACTAAAAAGAATAATGTTAATGTCTTGCTGTGTGTGCAAAAACATGATATTACCAATACAAAGAATTTACATATTGTAACCCAACAAGGGACAAAAATAGGAAGCGATAACCCATGAATCAAGAAAATAAAAGAAAAAAATGTCTACCCTGATCCAGTTAAAGAAAAAAAAATATATAAAGATGCAAAAAATATATTTAGAGAATTTTCCCAACAGGAAGAAGCAAACGAAAATTGACATAACACAGTAAAACAACTAATACAGCTAGTACAGAAAGATAACTGAGTATCTCAATTCATCGACTTATTATATGAAATAAAACACAACAACATTGAAGAAAAAAACAAAGAATATCGGCAGTCTAAATCAAAAACATAAAAGTGATGCCGACCCACTTGTCAACCTGGAAATTGAAGGATACCATGTGCGACAAGTTGTACTTGATTCCGGATCACAGGTAAATATTATGACTCAAGACACATGGGAATAGTTAGGCAGACCTCGATTATATGAATCAGGCATAAACCTGAAACTGGAAGACCAAGGCCTAATTGAACCTATTGGAGTTTGGAAAAATTTCGACACAACGATAAAAGGTATATCGACTAAAGTCGACTTCAAAATTATTAACCCTAAGGAAGGATCTAGTTCCTTCCCAGCATTAGTAGGTCAACCTTGGGGGAGAAAAATGAAAGCCTTGATATCGTTGGACAAAGAAAGAATCAAATTAAAAGGGAACGGACAAAAATTCATAGTACCTATTCATCCATCCCAAGGAGAACCTTGGACTGAACCTATCGATGAAGAAGTCGACATCCGAGAACTCTATCCGATACAAAACAATGAAGATTATACAGAACATAATATCTATGGAGAAATTCATTTTCGCAATAAAGACTCAATAGGATATAATTCAGATGCAGAATTATATGATTGGGAAGTCTAGAACTACGAAACGCAAGCAAGAGGGTGTTGGACTATTCATAAAATACAGAAAAATTCCACCCAACAGTGCTTCATAGTATCCATTGTCCCAAAAATATTTGAAAAGAAATTAGGGAATACCCTACTCTAAAACCAATAGATGTAAACACTACACAAATACCAATATATAAGGAAAGAGAATCACCAGTCATGCATATA
This sequence comes from Pseudotsuga menziesii, assembly GCA_001517045.1. Lineage (NCBI taxonomy): Eukaryota > Viridiplantae > Streptophyta > Pinopsida > Pinales > Pinaceae > Pseudotsuga > Pseudotsuga menziesii. Next base: position 309,565 of record LPNX010961499.1, on the reverse strand, counting down.
GAACAAGTATAAAAAACATCGGTGAACATGGCCGACTTCAAAGCCTAGTGGATAATTTTACAAGCCAAGCTTCTAGATGGTGGGATACACATCAATCAATATTGCAGACATGGAAAACAACTTCAAATTTCTTCATAGAAAGATCTAGAGGGAAAAAACTAACTAATCAAGCCCAAATATCTATATTCATTCAAGGACAAAATCTAGAAGACCATATAAGGACATGTGAAAAAGAATGGAAATGACTTGGGTACAAAGATGTACATGCATGGTCACACCTATTCCCATCAAGCCTCTCCGACTTACCAAACAAATGGTACAAGATGGAAGAATCCCGAGGTGAAACATTCCTCTAGCATGAACTCAAATAAAAATTTATCAAATATTTCAACTTAATACCACAAGATGAGAATTTGGTCGAAACAACAAAATAGATTAAAGAATTTATACAACCGATAGAAAACAAACCTTTAAAAGATAACTGACAGACAATGGACTTTAACAATATACAAACTGAGACAATACCACAATCGACAAGACTACATTTAGAAAATGAAAATATAGAAGGGAAAAGCTTTAGATGGAAATCAAACCATGTCGAAATGACCAAACCTATTCACATAGTACTCAAAGTTGAAACAACCGACAAAGAGGATACCGACCAAATGACTACAGCCAACTTTCCTGCCACATTCTCATAGTTTAAGGAAGGAATTCGACCAATCAATGAAGCCAAAGCACTGGAATGGCTAGATGTTAAAGTCAAAACTAGATAGTTCGACATCTCAAATGATGACCGACCAAAAATAGCAAATATTGGAGACTATTAGAGTAAAGCACAGACAACAGAAATAGTGAACTTACTAAAAGAGTTCTAGGATGTATTTTCTAGAGATTATATAGACCTCAAAGGTTTAGTCCATGAAATGGGTGAAATGAAAATGGACACTAAACCTGACATTCTACCTGTGAATAAAAGACCATACAAACTAGCTCATAAATACAAAGAAATATTCAAAAAGGAGATTGATAACACGCTTGCAACTGGCATTATCTACCCTATTGACCAATCAGAATGGGCAAGTCCAATGGTTTTTCAACCTAAGAAACATGATCTGACCAAACTAAGAATTTGTGTCAACTTCAGGGAGCTAAATAAAGTGACACTAACAAACCCATTTCCAACTCCTTATGCAAATGAAATCTTAAATGAGGTTGCAGGACATGAATGCTACTCATTTAGAGATGGATTCTCAGGTTATAACCAAGTGCCAATAGCTAAAGAAGATAAAAAAAAGACAACATTTGTATGTGAATTTGGCTCATTTGCTTACAGGGTTGTGCCTTTTGGACTTAAAAATGCACTTGCAGTATTTTCAAGGATTGTGGTCAAAACATTCCAAGAATATATTTACAAATCCATGGTAGTATACTTTGATGATTGGACAATATACTCCATGTTAAAAGACCACTGCAAATGGCTAAGGCTTATGTTGGAAAGATGTCGACAAATCCAGTTAGCTTTGAACATCAGGAAGTGCATATTTGTGACCCCCATAGGGATATTGTTAGGACACTTTGTCTGTAAAGAAGGCATTAAGGTTGACTTCTCAAAAATAAAATTATCCTTGACTTAAAACCACCAGTGAACTCAAAACAAGTCAGAGTGTTACTAGGTCATACGGGATATTAAAGAAAATTCATAAGATATTATTCAGACATGACCTATGAACTAGAAGAACTATTAAGGGAGGATAAAGAGTTCGAATGGATAGAAGAGTACCATATATCATTTGAAAAATTAAAAATAAAGCTAGTTGAAGCACCTATCCTAGGGTTTCCAAACTGGTCGACTAAATTCCATGTCCACATCGACGCATCAGGCCTAGCAATAGGAGCAATCCTAACTTAGCTAGGAGACGATGGAATGGATTATCCTATAGTTTACAGTAGTATAAAACTAAACAAAGCTGAACGAAACTATTCAACAACATAAAGAGAAGCATTAGGAATGGTCTTTGCACTACAAAAATATAGACACTACCTACTAGCTAACCCATTTGTCTTCTATACCGACCACCAAGCACTAAAATACCTTGTCAATAAGCCACTACACCATGGAAGAATATGTTGATGGCTACTTCTATTCCAAGAATTTCAATTCAAAGTCGTGGTCAGACTAGGTAAGTTAAATGTCGGTCCCGACCACTTATCCCGAATCGAGACAGGGGAGGAACTGACAGGAGTTGAAGATGACTTATCGGATGCACATTTATTTCGAATAGAAGCAGTCCTGGACAAGTTAGAGGAAATAGCTCAATTTTTAGAAGATGGACAAGCACCAGAATGTATGAGTACAAAGAAGAAACAAATTTTAGCCATGAAAGTTGCACCATATAGCATCATAAATGGATTCTTGTACAAAATGGGCTTGGACGACATCCTTAGGAGGTGTGTACTGGAACACGAAAGAAATAATATCATGCATGAAGCACATTACGGACCTACTGGAGGACACTTCCAAGCAGACATGACTGTAAAGAAAATCCAACAATCAGGGTTGTGGTGGCCAACACTTCACAAAGATTGCAAAAATTTTGTAGGCCAATGTGACCGATGTCGACGACTGGGTCGACCCCTGCCTAGCACAGAAATTCCTTTGATATCAGTAAACCCAATTTTGACATTTGAAATTTGGGCTATCGAATTCATAGGACCATTTCCCATATTAGCAAAAAGAACAGGTGCAAGGTAGATAATAACTGCAGTTGAGTATGTAACCAAATGGGCAGAGGCAGAACCAGTTGACACATGTTCCAGTGAAATAGCCATAAATTTATCTATGAAAATATTATCACCCCATTTGGATGTCCAATAACCCTAATCAGCAACCAGGGAACACACTTTATCAATAGAACTATCAAAGCCTTAACAGACCAGTTCCAAATCGACCATCATTGGAGTACAACATACCATCCTTAATTGAATGGAGCAATTGAAGCATTTAACAAAACACTAACAAAAGGATTAACAAAAATATGTAATGTAGACAAAGACGACTGGGATGAAAAGATCCATGCAGTACTATGGGCATACAGAACAACATACAAACATTCAATCAACCAAACATCCTTTCAACTAGTGTATGGACAAGAAGCAGTAGTCGCATTACATTTTCGATAACAAACACCTAATATCGCAGAGATTTTACATGTCGATGTCGAAAAAGGAAGAAAGGATCGACTATTGCAACTAAGTAAACTCGAAGAACACCGATTAATGGTGGTACAACATTAAGAAATCCAGAAACAACAATAAAAGGCATGGCACGATAGAAACATCAGATATAAAAACTTGTCGGTAGGAGACCTTGCTTTACTATACAATAGTCGAGTAAAAGGAAAACCTAAAAAGCTCTATCCAGAATGGATGGGACCTTATGTTGTCAAAGAAATACATGCCAATGAATCAGTGTGACTAAGGATGTTACAAGGCATAGTATTTCGGAAGCTCGTTAATGGGGCCCAACTAAATCGCTAAAAAAAAAAAACAACCAGAGCGATTAAACAAAAACTATAAAAATCTAAAAATCCAAAAAGAAAAATAGTACCGATACACACACAAAACTATGACAGGGAATGACCATTTTCACAATCGACATCATGCCCATCGACATGATACCATTGACCACTTTCATAACCGACATCGACCAATGACCTCAATATTCCCATCATGCATTCATGACTTCGAGCACCAAAACCAAATAACCAGTAATTCACACTCAAGTGTTCTTGTTGGACCATCACTTCCTCCATTAATACACTCCTTGACAAAAACATCCAATGCTTCAACTATAAATACTGAACCGCCAAAGGATCATTCACCGCAATTCAAACAGAGAGAGCAACAGAGCAACCAGACAACTAAAATCCAAGAACACCGAAGTAAAATTGACCAGCAGACTGATAAGATGGCACCAAAATAGACCAGAGCCTCAGCCAAGACCAAGGAACTACAGACCGCAGAGACACCATTAGTGAGGAGACTAAAGAACATCAAGAACGCTAAGATGCAAGACGGCTCATGGAAAAAACTATGGACTGAGATAAAAGAGTGGGCTTACGTCGACAAGAAGCCTACCCCCGCTGCAGAGAAGATACAACACAATACCATTGTAAATTATGTCAACACGCCGCTCATGGCTAGTTTTACAGGCACAAAAGAAACAGCAGTAAAATTTATCATAAGCCAGTACCACAATGGCCGACTTTACTTCGATCGACCGGTCGACATCTCTGGGGAAGTCATTTACAAACTGACAGGTTTATCAAACAAAGGAGACCCAGTACCCATTAATTGTTAGGATATTTAGACACTTAGGAGTTAGTTAAGATCAACTTGTGTAATATATTCGTTAGGTAAAAGTGTGTTTCTTTAGTATGCATTTGTAAATATTCAGATCCAACTATCACGATATTTTCTAGACATAGAGTGATCCGACGGTTCAACTTATCTTAGATCATACCTGTTAGAATTTCATCATTAAGCTAGCATTATATTAGGATCTTTACTGAGAGAATAACAAGCACTAGGAAGGTATTATTTCGACACAATTTTCAGCACTAGTCTTCTTCTATGTATCAACTGGATCATATTGTCATTTGCATCTCAGTTCTTCTTCATCTTCAAGTCATCTTCAAGTCATCAGATCTAGATCATCTCTCAATCTGGATCATAATGGGACATCATCACTGGATCTGGATCATCATGAGGCATCGTCACTAGATCTGGATCATCACCGGCTATCATCACTGGATCTGGATCATCACTCGATATAGATCATCACTGCTGGATCATCATCACTGGACCTGGATCATCATCACTCGATCTGGATCATCACTGGGCATCATCACATGTGCTATCTCTTGATTCTTCTCGTCATTAGAATCTCTACAAAGCCAGTCCTTTTTCATACTGGATGTATCATCTCAGAGCTAGTCCTTTTTCATACCAGATGAGGAAGCTACTCAGAGCTAGTCCTTTTTCATACTAGATGAGCCTTCCCAGAGCTAGTCCTTTTTCATACTAGGTAGGGCATCACAGAGCTGGTCCTTTTTCATACTAGATGAGGCATCATAGAGCTGGTCCTTTTTCATATCAGATTTGGTAGCTACTCAGAGCTAGTCCTTTTTCATACTAGATGAGCCTTCCCAAAGCTAGTCCTTTTTCATACTTGGTAGGGCATCACAGAGATGGTCCTTTTTCATACCAGATGAGGCATCACAGAGCTGGTCCTTTTTCATACCAGATGTCGAAGCTACTCAGAGCTAGTCCTTTTTCATACTAGATGAGCCTTCCCATAGCTAGTTCTTTTTCATACTAGGTAGGGCATCACAGAGCTGGTCCTTTTTCATACTAGATGTGGCAGCTACTCAGAGCTAGTCCTTTTTCATACTAGATGATCCTTCCCAGAGCTAGTCATTTTTCATACTAGGTAGGGCATCCACAGAGCCAACCCTTTTTCATGCTGGATGTGCAATATACATAGATCTAGTTCTTTTTCATACTAGATATATCTTCACAGAGCCAGCACTTTTTCATGTTGGATGTGGCATCCACATATACCTAACAATGAAAGGAACCAATCCTCTTACCATGTCATATCCCTTACATCCAACCATGGAAGGAACCAATCCTCTCACCATGTCGGAATGGCACTGCACTTACATTTGATCATGGAAGGAACCAATCCTCTCACCATGTCAAAATGGCACAGCATGGACACATCACTTCATCTTGGGAGGAACCTCGATCTAGAGAACACCAAGATTCTCCCTGAAGTACTCAAACTTCACCTTAGCCAATGGCTTAGTCAACACATCAGCTATCTGTTCATCCGTCGCAACATACTAGAGCTTCACTGCTCCTCTCTGCACCATATCCTGGATATAGTGATACTTGATCTCAATATGCTTCGACTTGTCATGGAATAATGGATTCTCGGACAACTTTACACAGATCTGGTTGTCATAGTATATACAAGTAGCATCTAACTGGAGATCAAACAAATCAGATAGTAGCTTCCTCAGCCATACTGCCTCACAACTAGCTGAATAGGCTACAGCATACTCTGCTTTAGCTATACTCAGTGCCACATAGGATTGCTTCCTACTAAACCATGAGATCACACCTGATCCCATACTAAAGAAACACCCTGAAGTGCTCTTCCTATCGATGGCACTGCCTGCCCAATCTGAATCAACATAACCCTCCAGGTTAATCCTTTGATCAACCTTATACTTGAGCCCATAATCAACCGTACCCTTTAGGTACCTCAGAATATGCTTTGCAGCAGTCAAGTGAACATGTCTTGGATCTGTCAAGTATTGGATCAAGGTGTTCATAGCAAAGCAAATATCTGGTCTCGTGTTCATCAGGTACATCAAGGACCCAATCATCTAATGATACATCGTGATATCAACTGTCTCTAATGAAGCATCGCCCAATAGCTTCAGGTTTGATGTTGTAGGTGTGGTCAATGCCTTGCAATCCATCATCCCAAATCTCTTCAGGATCTCTATTGCATACTTTCCTTGTCCAAGAAAGATTCCATCTATAGTCTGCCACACATCCATACCTAGGAAATAGTGCATCGTTCCCAAGTCCTTCATCTCGAACTCAGCAGCAAGCTTTCTCTTCGTATCAACAATCAACCCATTCATACCTGTCACAAACAGATCATCTACATATAGTAGAAGTATCACCAGGTTTCCACCTTCCACCTTGTAGTAAAGGTTGGAATCTGATTTACTCTTGGTAAAGCCCAAACTGGATAGAAAGTTGTCAATTCTGTCGTACCATGTCCTAGGTGCCTGTTTCAAACCATACAATGATTTCTTTAGTCTACACACATGAGACTCCCTGTCATGTGTTTCAAAGCCGAGTTGCTATTCTACATACACTTCCTCTTCTACTACACCATTCAAGAAAGAAGTCTTGACATCCATTTGGTGTATCTTCCATTTTATCACTGTAGCCAGAGCAAGTATCGATCTAATGGAAGTGTATCTTGCTACAGGTGCAGAGGTTTCTTCATAGTCTATTCCTTCTTTCTAGGAGAAACCCCAAGCCACAAATCTTGCCTTATACTTTTCAATGCTACCGTCTACAACATGCTTGATCTTGTAGATCCATTTGGAAGTTACTACTGACTTCCCTTCTAGTCTTGGGACAACATCCCAAACATCATTCTTCATGATCGATTGATACTCTTCGATCATTGCATCGTTCCATTCTTTCCAATTTACCACTTCTTTATACTCGGAAGGTTCTTTATCAATGAAGTCACATAGTAGAGCTACATAACTGAAACAGGATCTGGTCCTCTTTCTTTCTCTGAGATTCTCTTCTAGAACCCCATATCTTTCTGCACCTTGGATAATCTCTCGTACCCAAGCAGGTTTCCTCTTGTGAGGATTCTTCTCCTGTGGTGGATCTACAGGTCTTTGTGGTTCTTCAAATTCTTGATCTTCTTCTTGAGTTTCTTTGTTCATGATTGTATGATGAATTCTGGGAGCTTTTGCTTCTTCAGGTTATTTAGCAAGTTTCTTTCTGTATTTGATGTAGGATGAATCTTCGTCAAATGTTACATCCATGCTGACATCAATATTTATGAATCCTGGGAAGTATATTCTGTAATCCTTCGAGCTTTCAGAGTATCCCACAAATATACCCTTCTTTCCTGAAGGATATAATTTTGTTCTCTTCTTTTTTGGAATGTGTATGTACACAGGACAGCCAAATATTTTGAGATGGCTGACTTCTAGTTTCTTTCCAGATAAGACTTCTTCAGGAGTCTTGTTCTCGAGTACTCTGTGTGGAGTACGGTTCTATACATACACTATTGTTCTGGTTGCTTCTGCACAAAGGTGCATAGAAATATCTTGATCTCGAAGCATAGCTCTTGCAGCTTCCATGACGGTTCTATTCTTCCTCTCTGCAACCCCATTCTATTTTGGATTGTAAGGAGTGGACAACTCTCTTTTAATCCCTGAGTCCTTACATAATTCCTTGAACTCATTTGAAGTGAATTCTCTACCATTGTCTAATAGAAAAGTCTTGATCTTCTTTTTAGTCTAGTTCTCAATCAAGGCTTTGAATTCTTTGAACTTGCTAAAAACTTCTTCTTTATTCTTCATGAAGTAAATCCATGTCTTCCTAGAAAAGTCATCAATAAAATAATCATAGTACACATACTCGCTTAGTGATCTTAATGACATTGGTCCGCATACATCAGAGTGGATGATTTCCAAGATCCCTTTTGCTTTACTTTCGTTACTTGGAAATGTCTTCTTTGTATTCTTTCCTTTCGCACATCCTTTGCAGACCCCTTCATGTTTTTCTTGTATTTCTGGAAGACCTTCAACAGCTTTTCTTGCAAATGGTAGTGCTCTGTAATGCACATGTGCAAGCCTTCTATGCCATAGTTCATTTGGTTCTATTGTTTCATGAACCAAAGCTTGATCTGGTTGGCCCTTCAAATTGTATAAGCCTCCTTCTTGTTCTTTGATCACAATTGCATCGTCAAAAGTTTTTCATTTTGGCCACATAAGAAATTGGCCATCTACAAAAGAAACCCTGATTCCTTTTGCATCCAATGCAGATATGGAGAGGAGATTCTTCTTTAGACCTGGAACAAATAATACATTGTTCATCTTCAAAGACTTTCCAGAGTCTAGTTTATAGAAGGATTCACCACCACATTTTATTGGATACTGGTAGTCATCCCCAAGTTTCACCTTGTGAGGTGACTCATGTTCAGATAGCTTTACAAATTATTATTTGAATCCCGTCATATTCTTGGAAGCACCACTGTCTATAAGCCAATCATTGCTTCCATGTGAAATAGTTCCTATGAGAGCAGAGATCAGTAGATATTCATCCTCACTTGAAGAATCATCACTCTCTTGTCTGATTCTCTTTGAAGAAGGTTCATCATCCTTTGTAGCATGGGCATGATGTCTTCTCTTGTTTCCCTTCTTCCTTAGATTTCTTTTGTTAGGGAAGAATTTGGATATGTGACCTTTTTCATCACATGTGTAACCTCTAATGCTATTTAGATCTTTTCTAGAGTGTGAGGTCTTACCTTTGGAGTGATAATTGTTCCTCCTGTTTTTCTTGGAGTGAACTGTGAGGGATTGATCTTCAATACCCATGTTCTCTTTTCGAGCTGCTATCCTAGCTTCTTCTTGAGAGCATTCTTCCCATAGCCTACTGAACTTGACTAACTTCTTTCTGGCACAGATTCCTTGAATGAAAGAGTCCCATGATCTAGGGAGACCATTCAAGGTGGTCATCATAATCTCTGCATTTTCCACTTCTTCATCTACTAATTCTAGCTGCTCTTTGATCTGAGAAACCCTTGTAAAGTAAGACTGAATAGTCTCAGCATTCTGGATTTTCACATTCTTCAACTGGTTTCTCAAGGTCATCTTCCTGTTAATGTTCTTCCCTTCTAATAATTTGGTTAGGGCATCAAACATAGCTTTAGGTGTCTTAAAGGAGGACACTTGTGGTATGAGATGATCCTTGATAGAATCAGTAATGATTCTCCTTGCCATAACCAACTTCTTCTTATGCAAGGCCTTAGCCTCATCTCCCTCTGGGACTGGAACCTCCTCATTGGTATAGGAGTCTAATTCATTCTCTTCCAGGACCAGGGAGATCCTATACTTCTAAGCTCGGAAGTTATAAGCTCCGTCAAGCCTTTTATCAAGATTGGTATGATGAGACATCTTAAATAGAGAATCTCAAATGGAAATACAAAAGATTTAGATCTTACCAGGTTCAAGATGTTGGATCTGAAACTTGAGCTGAAATCCTACAGTGCTAGTTCAGTAGCAAATTAGGGTTTTTCTTTTCCGAAGATCTGTTCACCCAAATGCCTTGAAATTTATTCCTAACTTCGATTTTCGGGAGGAGATCAATCCAATCTTGGGTTCACTGAAAAATTCCTCTTCTGTGAAAAGCCCTAATTTTCGACAGTAGTGTTGGGTCCAAAACTAAAAAACCTCAGAATTGGATTTTGCTTCGACAGAGAGATGCGCCCTAGGGAGGAGAGTTATTCCCCCTTACTTTTGCTGAAAATATATGGAGGAAGATCCACAAACTAGGAAGCCCTAGTTCCCGCAGCTGCACAGTGTCTTCTTCTCAGGTTAACTATGATACCATGTTATAATTTCATCATTAAGCTAGCATTATATTAGGATCTTTACTGAGAGAATAACAAGCATCGCAATTAAACACAAGAGACAATGAACACAGTGTTTATCCTCAGGAAAACCATAAATGGAAAAACCCCACATCTTCCTCAGAGATAGAATCAACACCAAAACAATAAAAGCCCCAAGACAGTAAGTGATCTCTCGACAGTAGTAATCTTCTTCTTATCTAGCCCCAGTGTCTTCTCCTTCCTCAACTATGCGCTACACTTAAGTGTGGATGAGTTGTGTGATAAATAAAGACTCCAGTTCTCTATTTATACTAATCCTGATATGACTAAAACCCTACCAGGGCCGACCTCTACTAGGAGAGTCTAATAACCCTAATGCCCCAGAACTATGGGTACTTTAACCCTTAGACAATAGGAGGGTTACACACTATGAATTGACATGACTTGTTTACATTATTGATTCTCTCAATTGGAACATCGGGGCATGACAATATGACTCAATTACATTATAGATACATCCCGGATAAACATCAGGTTACAATACATAAGATACATAGATGAATACATTCCGAAGTTACAAATACATCAACAATACCTACCATTGATCCATGGCTTAACACCCTATTAGTCTATGATCTCTATTTAAAGAGCATAGAGGGTCCTTGGCTAGTTGATTGATTATGAGAAGCTAATGTAACTTTCTTTCTTTTGCATAATAAATTGCTCCAAGTAGCTATTTGGCTGGGGCCATGGAATGTTTCCATCTCAAGGGTTTTAACCACGTGACAAACATCGGTGTGTTGATCTATGATCTATTTGTGTGAAGCAGTATCTAAAGGTGTTCAGTATTTTGGGAGTACCCTATGTACCCGAACATGGTATTAGAGCTTTTATGAAGAGCCACTTTCAGTTTTGATCAAGATGTGGAACCAGTGTTGTCGAAAATTTGAAATGGTTTCTGGTTTTGGATTTTCTATGCATTTGTGGCCTATGGGAGCTATTCTATTGTTTCCGAAGTGCCATTTTCATTGGGAAATAGTTCTCGTTTCATCGAAAACCATTTTCGTTTGCTCTAGAAACACCCATTTCGGCAAATATGAAGGTATAATGTTACAGTGACAGATTTGTTTTTTTAAAATCTCTCATATTTTATCAGTTTATTATTAGATCTTTTATGTTTTAGTCTCGGACTGTTGTTTTCCTTGACTGCGTAGTCTCTTTTCCGTGCACCTTGCGCGATCACGGTGAATCATAAATAGTAAGGGAAAGTTTTTTTGTCTTCTCGGCTATGTATGCTCTTTTCCGTGTACCTTGTGCAATCATAGAAAATCATAAACAATGAGAAAACTTGAAAACGTAGACTTTCTGGGAAAGCTAACTAAGATCTAACCCCATTGTGTGAAAAAAAAAATTTGTTTTTTGTTTTTTTTGTGATTTGCAGGAAAAGAAAGCAAGCATGGAAAAAAAAAACCCTTCCTCTTTCTATATTTTTACATACCTTTTAAACTTAGCTCACTTGGTCCAAAGTTGCTTTACACCTTGATAAGTCTTAAGTTCAAGTCTTATCAAGCTACCTTTTAGTGCATGCAATTTCTATTTTCAAGTTACTTTATTGTAAAAGTGCATCTCACATAAATAAAATAAAATAAAAGTGAGTCACTTAAGTTTTTTAATTTATTGCCACACTATTTTAAAGTCACGTTATTATAAAAGTGAACATCACTTATTCTCGAAAAAGTGATTCACTTCAAAGCAACTTTATTGTAAAAGTGATTGTCAAAGGTTGATTTTGGGAAGAGGGGGCTTCTTTTTTAGTTGGTCAAGTTAATATCTGCCACGTCACTATTGGGGACATCTTCAACATTTTCTTTGATCAAGCATAACTTCATCATCCAGAATCCGTTTTAAGTGCCGTTTTTTTAAAACCACATATTTTTCGAGCTCTTTGCATAAAAAAAGTTAGTTTATATTCTTTCAGCCATTATTTTCTAGTATGGCCACCCCTTGTGATATTATACTTACAAGTTCTAACTATTTCTCATGGAAATCTCATATGGAAGATGTTCTACAAAGTAGGGGACCTTTTAGGATAACCTCAAGGAAAGAAACAGAACTCATTGATGATGATAAGAAAATTAAATGGGAAAATAGATGTGATGAAGCTCGTGGATTGATTGGGATGGAAATCTCTATTGATTTACAATTCCACATATCTGACATTGATGAACTTGATAAAGCTTGGGAAAAGTTGGAATCTGTGTTAAGTAAACACAATGAAATTTGGGGTCATCAACTCGAGAATGAGTTGATTTCCTTGAATCCAAATGATTTTTCATGCATTCAAGACTATTTATCTAAGTATAAAACTCTTAGACTCTTATGTGTAGAATGCAAGATTAAGAAAGAAGACAAATAATGTATTTATCACATTCTTTCCAAACTTGGACCTGCATATTCTATTTTTGTATCTACATTCTACTCCATGAAATAATCGTTGACTGCAGCTAGCTATCAAGACCCTGGCCTTGAATCCTTTTGCGATTCCTTAATTAGAGAGCAAGATAAGCTCATTCATCTTGGAATAATTAACAATGCAGATACATCCGGGAAAGCCTTATTGTCCCAACAGAAAGAAAAGTCAAATCCTTCCAAGAAACAGAATTTTTGCAATAATAAGCAAAACAAAAAGGGTCCCAAACCCTCTCAGTCAGCTCCTTCTTTAAAAAATGACAAAGGATCCAAGCAAAAAGGAAAAAATACTTAGCGTCATTGCAATTTTTGTGGGAAAGATAATCATGATGAATCTAAGTGTTTTAAGAAGATGGCAGCCTTGGAAGTAGTAATGAAGAAGCACCACATCAGCCTAGATTCGTCTTCAGAATCTAACTCTCATGGACATGCACTTTGTGCTTCTGGTTACTCTTATACTGCATCTTCTTCTTCTACTTCAATTGAATGGCTCATTGATTCTGGAGCATCTTATCATATGGCTAAGGATAAAGCCATGTTTTCTACTATGCATGAATGTAACACCAAACAAATATTTGTTGGTGATGATAGATATCTAAGTGTTGTAGGATCTGGAATAGTTCCAGTAGAAGATGGTCATTTCAGTGATGTACTATGTGTTCCAAAAATTTCTTGCAATTTGTTATCAGTATATCAAATTACTCATTCAGGTGAAGGTAAAACTGTGACATTTACACCTCACCAAGTTGTAATCAAGGATTTTAAAAATCCTCAAAATATCCTTGCTACTGGAACTGTTGATGATATTACCACGTTGTACAAATTTAACAACTTTGGGTCATCACCTTTTCCTTCAATTTTTGTTGCTCATAGTGATAACTTGAGCAAACTTTGGCATGAGAGATTTGGTCACTTAAATTATTGCTCATTGAAACAACTATGTAAATACAATATGATGACTATTCTTCCGCTGGTATCTTACAAGGATGGTGTTTGTTCTGGTTGTGTATTCAAAAAACATCATCTGGATAGTTTTGACAAACGTGCCTCTTAGAACACCTCGGTTCCGTTGGAGCTTGTGCATAGTGACTTGTGTGGCCCTCTTCCATCTTCTTCCGTTTCTGGTTTCAAATATTTCTTAACTTTCATTGATGACTACTCCAGATGCACTTGGGTTTACTTCCTAAAACTTAAGAGCGAAGTATTTAACGTGTTCTTAGCCTACAAGGCTCTTATTGAAAAACAATCTGGTCATCAAATTATTAAGTTAAGATCTGACAATGGAGGATAATGTGTTAACAACAAGTTCACTACTTTTTGCACTGAACAAAGAATCCAACAACAACGCACTGTTCCATATACAACACAACAAAATGGTGTAGCTGAAAGGAAGAACCGCACTTTAAAATAAATCGCTAATTGTATGATCCAATCTAAGGGACTAAGTCTTCGATATTGGGCTAAGGCCATAAATTGTGCAAATTACATAGTTAATCGCACACCCACTAAATTTTTATAGGGTATAACACCAGAAGAAGCATGGAGTAAAATTAAACCATATGTAAGTCACTTTCGTGTGTTTGGTTGTGAAGCATGGGCTCACATTCCAGATGAAAAACGGAAAGCATTACAGCCTAAAAGTGAAAAGTGCATATTTGTTGGATATTCTGAAGATGTAAAAGGTTATAGAATTCTTCAGCCACATTCTCATGATATAATCATTAGAAGAGATGTTAAATTTGATGAAAATCTCTTGGCCTATGAGACTAACTTGGTGGGTGTGCCATCTTTGGCCTACGAGCCTGATTCGGTGATTGTGCCCTCTTATTCTTCTTCTTTCAGCTTCCTTGACAGGTTTCCAACTCTAGTTTTTTATGATGATAGTGAGGATGAAAATCCACCTCCACTTGCTCATGTTCCTCCAATTGTACCAGCACCAATACTTCCTCATTGGGTCTGTTCAACATGTGAAGCAGTGGTGATCTTGCCGGTGATCCTAGAGATCAATGTCGAACATGTTCTCAGTTTCAGCGAGCCTCTTCTCTTTTGGCTCAAGTTTCTGAGAATCATGATCTAGAAAATTTTGCAAAAGCTTCAAGAAATCTAGATTGGGATGCAACTATGGATGAAGAATATCGTTCCTTAATGGCGAATGATACTTGGGATCTTCTTCCTCTTCCAAAAGGAAGAAAAATTTTCCGATGTAAATGGGTCTACAGAACTAAGTATGCATCAGATGGAAAAGAATTAAGGCAAGGTTAGTTGCCAAAGGTTTTTCCCAAGTTGAAGGGATTGACTATAATGAAACCTTTGCCCCTGTAGCAAAAATGAACTACATCTGCCTTGTTCTTTTCCTTACAGCCTTACATAACTGGGAATTCCATCAAATGGATGTCAAGTCTGCCTTCTTACATGGTGATTTACATGAGGAAATTTACATGGAACAACCTCATGGATATGTTCAAAACAACTCTAGCCTTGTTTGTCTCCTTAAGAAATCCTTATATGGTCTTAAGCAAGCTCCTAGAGCTTGGTATGCCAAAATGGATAGCTTTCTCCTTGACACTGGTTTTTCTAGATGCCGTTATGACCCCAATGCCTATTCCAAGAAAGTAGGAAACCATCTCATCATACTTGTTCTTTATGTTGATGATTTTATCCTTACTAGTAATGACCCTAACCTTATAACCCATGTGAAATCCAGTCTTAAGAAAATTTTTGAAATGTTGGACTTAGGACATTTGCATTATTTTCTTGGTCTCCAAGTCTTGCAAACCAAAGAAGGAATCTTTCTTTCCTAGTCTAAGTATGCTCGTGACCTTCGTCGTCGCTTCCACATGGAAGATTGTAAACCAGCCCCTTCTCCCTTCTAGTATGGAGTCAAACTTTCTGCCACTAGTACTTCCCCTGAAGTAGATGCCACCTTGTATCGTCAGCTTGTTGGTAGTCTTTTATACTTGACTCATTCCCGTCCTGACCTTTCCTTTGCCATTGGTTGTGTTGCCCATTATATGAAAACTCCTCATGAAAGTCACTGAAAAGCAGCAAAAAGAATACTTCGATATATTTGAGGTACAATTCAGTTTGGGATTCATTACAGTACATGGGGGAAACCTTTGTTGGTTGGTTTCACTGATTCAGATTGGGCCGACAATCCTGATGATTAAAATTCTACTGCAGGTTATGTTTTCAGTCTAGGATCTGGACCTGTCACTAAGGCATGTAAGAAACAAGAATCTCTTTCTCTTTCTTCAACAGAAGCAGAATATCAAGCCGCAATTAATGCCAGTCAGGAAGCTTTATGGCTTTGACAGATCTTTTCAGAGTTTGGATTTGAGCAGCAATAGCCTACTCCACTTTGGTGCGACAATCAAAGTGCCATCAATCTTTCCAAAGATCCAGTTCGACATCAGTGCAGCAAACACATTGAGCTACACATGCACTTCATCAGAAATCTTATTCATGATAGTGTTATTGAAGTTCTCTATTTCCCTACAGATGATCAAGTTGTAGACATCTTCACCAAGTCTCTTACAAAAGTGAAGTTTTCTAAACTTCGGTATATGTTAGGAGTTCAGGAATGTGTCCTTAAGGGGGTATAGGCTCTAATGCCTCCTTCCTTCTCCTAATAGTGTCACTTTTGTAAATCCTTCAATCCTATCCCAAGTTGTTCTTAAAGGGGGATGTTAGGATATTTAGACACTTAGGAGTTAGTTAAGATCAACTTGTGTAATATATACATTAGGAAAAAGTGTGTTTCTTTAGTATGCATTAGTATGCATTTGTAAATATTCTAATCCGATGGTCACGATATGTTCTAGACATAGAGTGATCCGACGGTTCAACTTCTCTTAGATCATACCTACCATTGATCCATGGCTTAACACCTGATTGGTCTATGATCTCTATTTAAAGAGCATAGAGGGTCCTTGGCTAGTTGATCAATTATGAGAAGCTCATGTAAATTTATTTATTTCACATAATAAATTGCTCCAAGTAGTTATTTTGCTGGGGCCGTGGACTATTTCCCTCTCGAGGGTTTTAACCACGTGACAAACATCGGTGTGTTGATCTATGATCTGTTTGTGTGAAGTGGTATCTGAAGGTGTTCAGTATTTTGGGAGTACCCTGTGTACCTGAACATCGGTATCAAAGAAGTATTGTTCAAAGAACTAACAGGGTCTGCATCGGGAAAACACTCGAAAGGGTTGATAATTAGTCACATAACAGCTCGAATGCCATAGATTGTGGCCAAAATCATAGCTATTACATACACAATGGCAGGTCATGGAAGCGACATCAAACTGGATATGCTAGAGGCAGTAGACACCTTTGCAACCAATGGAAAGGTATACAGATGGGCTGAGTATATCACCAACGTGATCAAGAACATCTGTGAGAAATGCCAAGAGACGGGAGGAATTATCAGGTTCATGTCCCTTATCTTATGGATAATAATGTTCTCTATTTTCCTTGAAGGAGACAAAAACTTTCAAGAAATGACAAGATTTCATATGTGGAGATTCAAACCATCCTCCTAGAATGGAACAAAGAAGGAACTTGCCAAGGGAAAGGTGTTGTTGGAAAACTGGCTCTAGCAGCTCAAAGTCTACATGACCAGATGGAGGGTGCCTCAGAACATCCGATGAAGTCTACCCAAAAAGGCCCACATCCAGGTAGATCTTGACCATACTGCAGTGTGGTACATGCAAAGAACCAAACCAAATACAAAGAGCCTCGACTACTATCCGACAGTCGAAGAAATATTTTGGGAGCTCTCTCGACGGGCTGGAACAAAAGTGCCAATACCAGCAAGAGCAAAGGAAACAAACTTCTTGATAGAGGAGCCATTGACAGACCAGGAGAAGGAGGAGGATTATGAGCTTAACTTATACATCAGTACCTTTGTATCGGAGGAGACACCGGTCTAAGGAACTAGCCGACTACAAATCATAATCAAGCCTCCGACGGCACAAAGGAAAGAGACACACACAAGAACAACAGGTAACCAATTCAGTTGAATAATGTCTTATCTCGACCCAAGACCCAAGGAGACAAATAGAAACTGAAAATCCAGAGTATACTCTCACCAAGGACAATATAACCAAATTGTCAAAGGAGATAGCAGCCTTGAGAAAAAGAAAGAAAACACAGGAACAGGAGCAAGGGAAAGGTAATCACAGGATTATCATTACAGAGTCTTCAGAGGATGAGGAGGAACTGGCAGCTATGATCCTCGACATAATAGAGGATGACATAGAAAACAAAGTGTCGGTGGAGACCCAATTTCAAAAATTTGTTGAGGTAGGGCCACAACAAGGTCGACCAAAGAAGGCGAAGAGCACAAACACTTCAACGGCCGAAAATGTTGTGGATCTTGTGTCTACACCCCCACCTCCGTCTCTGACAAAAATAACAAAGGAGCTAATACCTCAACAACTTTCAGTAAGCCCACTGGACTTATGCAAGAATTCTATGTTGGAGGCTGTGAAGGAAAAATACAACCATGACAGAGACATCTAAGCATACATTGAAAAATTGCCTGAAATATTCACCACGGTACAAAAACACTCTACCAAAGCCCCTTTGTTTGAAGCTGGTGGATCCAGACAACCGGGCTAAGTACTCCAGAGGCTAAATACTTTTGCAACTGTGAATTAGACCTTTGAGAGAAACCTCGATAGAGAAGCTGAAGTTGTCGCATGTCAGATCATGTCTATCACTCTGACCAACCTTGAACTGACCGGAGATGAGGAAGGAGAAAACATGGAGGACATAAGTTGAGAAATCAACCAAATTTTTTCCTACCTATATTTGGCCCCTTATATCGACAATCCACCACTCGACCACACTTCCATCAAACCAAGCACACCCGAGCATTCACCAACCCGATCACCACCACCTCCTGACTCAGAACCCTTAATTCAACCAACTGCACTAGAACCACCTCCACCGCAACCATTAGCAACAACCGCATCCAATTCTAGACCCTCTGCTTCGAACCAACCAGAGGCACAACTAGATGTAGTAGTCATCCCACCACCCCAACCAGAAATACCATCCATCACTACTGCCCCACAAACAAAAAATCCAGACCTGACTCTTGCAGGTACATAGGTGCCGAAACAAGAAGAAACACAGAAGCACAAGAAGAAGAAGGAGAAAAAGAAGAAGGGCCATCATGAATAGACAACAATGGTCCACATTAGTCAACTTGGGTCGACCACTGCGGTCGATGCAACCAAGTTTAAAGATGCAGAACTAGGACAACTCCTAGAAACACTGCCAATTGAAGCAAAGACAAGGAGCCAGAAGAGACGTAAGGAGCTTGACAACAATGAAAAAGAACAAGTCGAATTTCTCAACAAATGCAGAAGCCTTGTACAAATGGTGATACCAAGACTAGTAGAGGTTGATACCGACAAACCACTAGAAAAATATTATTAGCTATTTGAGAGCGTGGTGTCGGCGCTGCAGGCACAAATTTAAGACACAAAAGAGGAGCAGAAATAAGAAACTATCCGACTATTGATGGAGTAGCACATAGCCTTTGCAGAAGCATACAAGGTGTTGCAATATCACATGGAGGAGTCTGTCATTATAGAAGAAGTACTGCAAGACTGGCCTGCTTACTACATGCAAATCTATCAGTGAACCAGGCAAACCCGACAAGAGATCCAAGCACTAGAGAAGAGGAAAAGCACTGACGAAGCACTCAGATGCACAATTGAAGATCAAATAGTGCTTGAAACAGCTAAACTGCAAAAGCTCGAGCGAGAAGCACATCAATGGGTGCAACAAGCCATTCCAAACTTGGAAAAAGTAGACATCATCTACCCACAGATGAAAATACTAATGGAGATAGCAGAGGAAAACGACCAACTTATGGGTCCTAACATGGAAAAAATAGCGGAAGTTTCCATACCAGAGAAAATGTCAATCTTATCCTGTCTAACTACACTAACCATCGACATACAAAAAATTTTGCAAAGTTGGATGGATTTCCAACATCAACTAGCAGTGATAGCTGAAGCAATTGTCGAAGTCTGTGTACAGAAAAGACCAACCATCAGACTTCACATCCCATGAAGTCCAAGCACAAATAATGACTACTTAGACAAACGAAGAAATTTTGGGTACCTCCTTGTTTCTTCGGGACGAAGAAACGTTTTGTTCATGGGGGAAATGTTTGAGGAGCAAGTCGATAAGTCGACTTGAACAATAGTCGACTAAGTCAGTCAACCAACTAGCTAGAGATTAGGTCGGCCACCTAAGGTCATGTCGGTTGAGTGAACCGAGAGGTAGTTATTTGTAATTCATATATATTAGGCAGTTGAGCCAGATGAGAACTTGGTTTAGTTCTCTATATTGTATTGACCCTCTCATTTTAATATAATTTGTATTCTCTCTACTTGTTCTTATCTCTTGTCTCTGTTGTGTATATATGTTTTAGTATGTAATATTGGTAACCTTATGTGATCTGTTAGATTACAACAAATATAGTACAACAAGCACTTCCCAGAAGAACTTCCGAAGGTCTTTTGAATTCTGAATAAAAAATATTTGTCCGGTTCACCAGGCTCACTTGATAAAAAACCACTAAGTACAACTTAGGTGGTAACACATCCTCCCTTGATACCTCCACAACCAATATTCCTCAATATGGCACCCATCATACTTTGACTCAAGCTTCTTCCCACTTTGAATAGTCTAGGTTACCTTTAGATACCCATTGTCACCCAAAAGCTATCCGAGCACTCTTTCCTTCAAATCCACCTTTAAGGGAATCAAGGAGAAAATCCTTATCCTTCGTCTCAAAGAATCTGCAACTACATTATCCCTTTCTTTGATATATGAGATACTAAAGTTGTACTCAGTCATAAACTCACTCCATCATCTCCTCCTAGCATTCAAATCCCTTTGTGTAAAAATATACTGCAAGCGTTGATGATCTGTTTTAGGTGTGAAACTCCTGCCAACCAGGTGGTGCCTCCATAATTTTACTGCCAACATTACTGCTTTCAACTCTATATCATGTGTGGAATATTGCTTCTCATGAGGCTTAAAATTATTATATGCATAATGTTAACACTCTGTTTGCAATAGTCGATTTGTTGGCCTGACAGAGTTCAAAAGGATCCTATTAATTAGAAAATTATATGAATGCCCTTCAGATTATCAAATGCACATTTTCCATCATTTAAGACTGTTAGAAAAAGAAGAGAGCTCGATCCACGGTGGTAGATTCCTCCAGAGGTGAAGGCATGCAGCAGCGAAAATGATAGAGAAAGGCATCGTAGACCAATGATCCGGGATCACAATGAAGAAGATCGACAATAGAGTGTGGTTTTCGCCAAAAGACATGAGGGAATGGTCAAGTCTGGAATTTGTGAATTATGTTAAAACAAGAAAACAATGAAAGGCCGAGATCAAGGCGAAGCTCGATCAATGGCCTAAGACAGTTTCACTGGGAAAACATGCTCGGTAGAAGGAACTTTCCTAGATCATGAAATAGGTTAAAGGGTAGAAATGTCTAATGGTGGAGATGAGAGCATGAGAAGATCTGCGACCCTAGTTGATTTCACAAGCCAAACTTGTGCGGATAAAGTAGTGATTCTAAATCAGTAAAAGTGGTATCGACTACAAATATCAACGGTCACGACAAAGAAGGGAATACATCTATAGCTGTGGCTCTTTTCACGATATGAACTAGTGCAAACAACATCAGGGTCTAGATTCACAAAAAAGTGGTAGTACCCACTTAGAACGATAGTTGCATGCAAAGGTCAATCTCGATCAATGGGTAAGAAAATGCCACGGTCTAAAGTTGCTCATTGTATCAAGGGAGGAGAAATTGGTCACAAAAGTAAAGAAACATGGACGATGGATGTGAAAGAACCCCAAATCAGAGGGCTGAAAAGACCTCAAGGATACAGGTATCACAT
Source organism: Pseudotsuga menziesii (assembly GCA_001517045.1). NCBI lineage: Eukaryota > Viridiplantae > Streptophyta > Pinopsida > Pinales > Pinaceae > Pseudotsuga > Pseudotsuga menziesii. The sequence continues at coordinate 287,920 of LPNX010961499.1, read as the reverse complement.
CCCGTGCAGAGCTGATAGTAGAGGGGACGTTCCTACGCGTAATATGCCTCCTGGAAGATTGGCCGATTCCCCCAACGCCATTTCCAATAGGCCTAAGGTGAATATCATGACGAATGACACTGACTTCCCTGTCTCCACAAGTTAGGCACATGGCTTACGTAGAAAAAAAATAGTAGGGAAGCAGGTGGTTCAGTTTTTTGAAGTGATGAATCTGGCATCTACAAGAAGTGAAGAGACACCATGAACTGAATCCACTTAGCGCCACCATCACAGCAAGTGAAAAGGAAACAAAGGTTAGATCAAAATGCTTTAAACCAGTTGGGAAACCATGCGAGAAAGTTCTTAAATTCTTATCCATATTAGATAAGATAATTGAAAATTATAGGAGAGGATCCCTACCCTGAAGTCACACATGCTATTTTCATGATGACTGGTATTCAAGAGTATCGCCTTCTCTAGGTCGTTTTGGCTGGCCCTATATAGTGTCATCCTCCGAAGTTGTTGAAGTAGGGAAATGCACAGACGGTGAGGGACAGAGGTTGAATAATGAGAAGTATTGAGTTCTTTCACATATATCCATGGATGTGTTGTTTGAGAACATAGTTCGACAAGGGGTACTAATGGTTAGCGAACATAAAATTGTGTTTCTTCATCATCCTGGTTGCCTACACCAGGAAATCACCAACCACAGGGGAACATATGTTAAATACCTAGGGGGATTCACCTATTTCCATAAATGCATACCTTCATATGCATTGTGCATGGGTTTTTACATCCCAAGGATGTCCCTATGACACCTCCAGTTACAGTCACAGCCTTCGAAGTCCCAACACACAATGGTGGCTGCGCAGTTGGAGAAAATGCTCAGTCTAGGACAGTAACAGTCTGAAGCCTTCATCACCGCCTGTCTAATATCCACTTAACAATTTCTCCATGGGCGAGGAGGAGGTCAAACACACACCCGGCTACATGGCCTATGAGAAAACCCTCCTCATAGAAGGGAGAGAACAGTACAAGAATGATAAACGTATTGAGAGGTTTATCATCATCAAATACATGGCCACCCTTTTTTCAGTTCCTCCCTATAATAGTGTTACTAGACGAACGAGGGGCCGAAAAAAAGATTGAGCACTAGAGTGGGGGTTTTATTGTCATCCTTTGAGCACCATGGTATAAAGGAAGCAAGCTAGTCAAAGGAGGTAGAAAAGCATGTCAAAGAGTAGTCTGAGTCAGCAACAGAGCACCAGCAAGCGATGTAAAGATCGTTTTTATGCCAAATTACCTGATTGAAGAAAACTCTGCATTGTCATTCTGAATTACCATGTGCGGCATCACCATAATGTTTATTGATATTTGTAAATTGTGGCGATAGTTCCACTCTTTGAACTATTAGTGTCTGATTGTTACTGGAAACATTTTTTAGGTTTGTTTCAGAGAATAGTCTCAGTGCTGAAATAGTATAAATACACTCCTAATAGAGGGAGATGGGGGTTGGTTAGGAAACTTTCAAGGGATGAGGCTCTCCATTGTAATTAGTCTCTAGTTTCTGTGTTATGAATAATTTTTCAGAGAAACGATTGTCTTTCAAGGCATATATTCCTATGTCGTTGTTTCTTTCAATATGTAATTTCTTTACGTGAAATGTTCATCCTGTTTCCATTCCAGTTTATTAATTTCCTTCATGTCTGAAATGATTGCATAAAAGTTTGGAATTCATACATGCTATGCACCATCTGTTGTTTTAGATATTCATTTAATTTTTCTTCTAAAGTTACACAGAATTCATCCTCTAGATGCTCTGTGTGATGGACTGTTCCCTCTCATCTACTAATCACCTGCTAAATATCTCCTGATTGCAAGATCAACAACTATCTTGCCTCTGTTTGTAAATTTATGCCATTCTTTACCTCCTGCAATATGGTCCCTACCCAGACCTTCAACTCCATTGCCCAATGGTTCCTTTCTCTAATAGTCCTGCTTGCATCTTACATTAATGCACCCGCCCTATTCAGGAATCTGGCCTCTTGACCATTCTTGATCGAATATTTTACGTGAGTAAAGTTGGAGAGTAAGCAATAGATCCCTCTTTGAATGCACCGGTCCCGAGGCGTAGTCTAAAGCAGTTCTACTATTTCCCAGGAGATAACCCTTTTTTGCCCAACCTATGGGCTCAATCTCGGCTCTAACAAACTGGCGCTGTTGCCGGGGATGAGATTGAAGATCCATTAGAGGAAATTTCAACTCAAAATGGGCCTTTTTAACTTTAACTCAAATTCCATGTCATCATGTGTTAGCTGATGAAATTGATTTAAATTTGAAATACCGTATAGANAATATAAATTTGGGGATAGGTATCATAAAAAAAACTACTTTTTTTGTTTGTATTTTCGACATATCTCCCCATGTTTTTACTCAAATTTCGATCGGGAGAGATCATTGGATGTGGAATTAAATTCTGCATCCAATGAGTACCCACTCGGCATACTTTTGACGGACCCCGCTACCCCAAAAACAAGAAATACCTTCAGGTATTTCTTGTTTTTGGGGTAGTGGGGTCCATCAAAAGTATGCTGAGTGGGTACTCGTTGGATGCAGAATTTAATTCCGCATCCAATGATCTCTCCTGATCGAAATTTGAGTAAAAACATGGGGAGATATGTCGAAAATACAAATAAAAAAGTAGTTTTTTTCTTTTCTTCCTCCAAAATTAATAAATATTATTTTAATATTTTAATATTTTAACAATTTTTTTTTTAATTTTTTTTAGGAGGCCCATTTTGAGTTGAAATTTCCTCTAATGATCCCTAGGAATAACGACTTAGTTTTAGATCTAGTTTTTCATGGTGAACAATGATCAAACATCAAGAAGGTTGTGCACTTTTCACCTGGCGACTCCACTCTTGAAGGATTCAGACTTTGGCGACTCCACTGGGGATATGACCCAGAAATCAAATTGTTAGAAAGACTGGCAGGCTCTGGTGGGGAAAATGGACCCCTTGTAAGGCCCAAAAATGCATGGTGAAAGGCTAAGATACTCGAGTTTACATTTCTTTTGAGATGCCTTGTCTTGTCTTGTAAGTTTGTTCTTATCCTTTCCTAAATTTATCAAAACAACCTTCTATGGTTCAATTCGTTCAGAACAGAGCTATGATTATATTCCTGTTTATCCTTCTTTACGAACCAAAAGCGTTGCATTGTCTTGTACATTTGATTTTGACCGAGATTTTTCTCCCGAAGCTCATGACATTGAAGTCACCCCTATGAACCTCATGAAACCTCAGTCAATAGCGTATCTATTGCACCTAACCTGGTCTCTCCCAGTATTCCAAGCCAGTACAAACCATTACAATTTCCTCCTATCCTTCATGATTTCCTACGAAAGATTACAAGTACCTCCCCAAATTTGATGGAGAATCCAAAGACTTCCCTGGTGAGAAACATTTACAAGCCTTTGAACATTTCTCTAACCTTTTCAAGATAGAGCATCACGATGTTTATATGAGGAATTTTTCCCAGTCTTTGCAAGGGGAAGTTAAAGTCTAATGGTTCAAACACTTACAGCCTCAATCCATCAATACCTGGGAAGAGTTTTCTTGCACCTTTTTGGAGTTCTGGGGTAGGAGAAGGCCATTGGATCAAATACTTTCAGAATTTTATTCCTTGAAGAGGCATGAGGGTAAGGCCATGTCTAGTTTTAACAAAATATTTGCAAGCTTTTATTATGACATGGCCAAGGAAAAACAACCTCTTGAAAATAGTGCTAAGATCTATTATGCAGCCACCTTTCCTCCTTAACTGTCATTGCTTCTTTTGGAAAGAAAATAAACCACTCTACAACATATGTTTACTAATTGTTTGGAGGTTGAGGAAAACCTTAAGATGTCCAAAAAAATTTCAGGTCAGGACAATGGTGGTGAAATAAAAGATACATTAAAATTGGTTGGGACCTACAATCATAAAGGGAGAGTCCCTATTCAGCTAAAGCTTTCCCTTCTTAGATAGAAAGATGATCAGCCCAATATAGAAGTAGATGGTTCTATGGGCTTGTTCTCTGAAGGTTTCAATCTGCTAAGCACTGGGTCCGTTAATGATGATTTTAAAAGGGATTTAGGTGTACCTATGTATGATGAGTATGAAGAGGAGTACCTAGAGGCTATACCTGAATATCCAGTTATAGAACCAAGGTCTACTAATGGAGAAAATCAAGCTGCAATCCAAAGTCAGAAGGTTGAGATAGGAAAGGATGGTAAATGTGCTGAAGGTGAGATCCTACCCTTGTTTTATTCCTCTCTTGAATTAATATGACAGATGATTAAAACCTCTAACCAGAAACAGAAGTTATAAGATATGGTGCATTCTAGAAACTTATGTGGAAAAGAAGATGATAAAGAGGAACAGTGGTGCAATCCCTCTCTATTTATTGATACGTTAGGATTTTGTGATGAGGTGTTGAGTCATGAATAAGGAGGAAACAGTCCTCAAATAAATACATTTTTTTAATTTTCTACCTTCAGGAATATCACCCCATAAAGGAGGAATGTGCTTACTCGGTTCTATCAAATAAAAAGAGGACATCCATGTTGAGGCATACGAAGAAGGTGAAGATCTAGTTGTAGGAATTTTGAGCGAAAGGGCGGATGTTTCATTGGAGAGTAATTTTGTGGGCCCTTTTCTAAGATCTTTCAAGTATCAGCCTGACATCTCACCAAAGGAAGGGAGTTCTGGACATCTTTCACATGAACATATGACAGAATATGTTGGAGGTTGTCGTGTTTTGTATGACCCCATAGCAGAGTACATGGAAAGGATTCATAATGGTAATGACTGGCCGCATATTTGCTGTAAAGATTAGTTTATTTGTTATGGCCCTTTTCCATTATGCATTTGATTCATGTTCATCAAACATGAAAAGGAAGCAAAATTGTTAAGAAAGATGCTTGATTGGCTTCATTGGAAGTCCGATTTCACTCAATTGGACTTGTACACTAAATTAGGTGAGTATATAGAAACAAATAAGTTCAGCAATCATCGAGCATTTCCTTCATTACTGTTTAATTTGTTTTCATCTTTAGTTGTAAGCACAGGTTTGCAATCACAACTGTTCTCAGTTTTAGAGTATGGCTAAGAGCATAGTTTACAGAGAGACCTAAATTTGCTAAAGAAGTAGCTCAGAGCAGAATAAAGGCTTCAAAGGAAATATTGGGTACGACCCAATGGATTTGGCACTTGGTCTACAGGGGTCCTTTGCTACCTCTCTGGGAGGATAGAATCCCTCGTGGAGCTAACTGTTAACACTTCGTTTGCAATAGTCGATTTATGGGCTTGAAAAAGGTCAAGAGGATCCTATTCATTAGAAAATTATATGAACTCCCTTCAAATTATCAAATGCACATTTTCCATCATTTGAGACCGTCAGATAAAGAAGAGAGCTCGATCCATGGTGGTAGATTCCTCCAGAGGTGAAGGCATGCAGCAGCGAAAATGATAGAGAAAGGCGTCGTAGACCAACAATCCAGGATCACAATGAAGAAGATCGATGATAGAGTGTGGTTTTGGATGAAATACATGAGGGAATGGTCAAGTTTGGTATTCTGGAAGTTTGTTAAAATGGGAAAACAATGAAAGGCCAAGATCAAGGTGAAGCTCGATCGATGGCTTGAGATGATTTCACTGGGAAAACATCCTCGGTAGAAGGAACTTTCCCAAATCATGAAATAGGTTAAAGGGTAGAAATATCTAATGATGGAGATGAGAGAATGAGCATATATATGGCACCAGTTGATTTAGCAAGCAAAACTTGTGCAGATAAAGTCTCAATTCTAAATCGTGAAAAGTGGTATCGACTACAAATATCAACGGTCATGACAAAGAAGGGAATAGATCTATGGTTGTGGCTATTTTCATGATCTAAACTAGCATGGACAATGTCAGGGTCTGGATCCACAAAAAGGTGGTAGGACCCACTCAGATCGATAGTTGCATGGGAAGGTCAATCTCGATCGAAGGGTAAGAACATGCCACAGTTTGAAGCTACTCGTGGTATCAAGGGAGGAGAAATCAGTGGTAGAAGTAAAGAAACGTGGAAAACGGATGTGAAAGACCCCCAAATCGGAGGGTTGAAAAGGCCTCAAGTATATAGGTATCACATCCAACACAGATCTGAGAGTAGAGGGGTGTTCCTATGCATAATCTTCCCAGTAGATTGGTCGATTCCCCCAACACCATTTGCAATGGGCCTAAGGCGAAGATCATGACCAATGACATTGACTTCCCCGACTCCACAGGTCACGCACGTGGCTCACGTAGAAAAAAAAACAGTAGGGAAGCAGGTAGTTCAGGTTTTTGAAGTGACAAATCTGGCATCTACACGAAGTGAAGAGACATCGTGAACTGAATATACTCAGTTCCACCGTCACGGCGAGTGAAAATGCAAGAAAGGTTAGATCCAAATGCTTTAAACCAGCTGGGAAGCCATGCAGGAAAGTGATTAAAGTATTATCCATATCAGATAAGATAATTGAACATTATAGGAGAGGATCCCCACCCTGACGTCACACATGCTATTGTCATGACGACCAGTATTCAAGAGTATAGCCTTCTCCAAGTTGTTTCGGCTAGCCCTATATAGTGTAGTCCTCCGAAGTTGTTGAAGTAGGGAAATGCACAAATGGTGAGGGATAGAGGTTGAATTATGAGAAGTGTCTTTCATAGATAGCCATGGCTATGTGGTTTGAGAACTTAGTTCGATAAGGGGTACTAATGGTTGGCGAACATAAAATTATGTTTCTTCATCGTCCTAGTTGTCTACACCAGGAAATCACCAAGCACCAGGGAACAAATGTTAAATACCTAGGGGATTCACCTGTTTCCACATACCCTACCTTCAGATGGGTTGTGCATGGGTTTTAACATCCTAGGGACGTACCTCTGACACCTCTAGTTGCAGTCACGGCCTCCAAACTCCCAACACACAATGGTGGCTGCGCTGTTGGAGAAAATGCTCGATCTAGGAAAGTAGAGGTCCGAAGCCTTCATCACCGCCCCTCTAATCTCTATTTAACAACTTTGTCATGGGCGAGGAGGAGGTTAAACATGCACCCAGCTACGTGACCCACAAGAAAATCCTCCTCGTAGAAGGGAGAGAGCAGTACAAGAATGATAAACCTCTCATCAAATGCATGGCCACCCTTTTTTCAGTTCCTCCCTATAACAGTGTTACTAGACGAAGGAGGGGCTGGGAAAAAGGATGAGCACCGGAGCGCGGGTTTTCTTGTCATCCTTCGAGAACCATGGTCTGAAGGAAGCAGGATGGTCAAAGGAGGTAGAAAATCATGTCAAAGAGCAGTCCGAGTCAGCAACATAGCACCAGCAAGAGATGTAAAGATTGCTTTTATGCCAAATTACCTAAATGAAGAAAATTCTGCGCTCTCATTATGAATTACCATGTACGAAAGCCCCATAATGTTTATTTATATTTTTAAATTGTGGTGATAGTTCCACTCTTTGAATTGTTAGTGTTTGATTGTGACTGGAAACAGTTTTTAGGTTTGCTTTGGAGAATAGTCTTAGTGATGAAATAGTATAAATACACTCCCGATAGAGGGAGATAGGGGTTGGTTGGGAAACTTTGAAGGGTTGAGGCTCTCCATTGTAATTATTCTCTGGTTTCTGTGTTATGAATAAATTTGTAGAGGAAGGATTGTCTTTCAAGGTAGAGATTCTTGTGTCGTTGTTTCTTTCAATATGTAATTTCTTTACATGAAATTTTCATCCTATTTCCATTCCAGTTTGTTAATTTCCTTCATGTCTGAAATGCGTGTATAACATTTTGGAATTCACACATTCTATGCTCCCTCTATTGTTTCAGATATTCATTTAAATTTTCTTCTAAATTTACATAGAATTCATCTTGTAGATGCTCTACGTGATGGATTGTTCCCTCTCATCTACTAATCACCTTCTAAATATCTCTTGATTGCAAGATCGGCGACTATCTTGCTTTTGTTTGTAAATTTACGCCATTCTTTACTTCCTACAATATGTTCCCTACCCGAACCTTTGACTCCATTTCCCAATGGTTTCTTTCTCTAATAGTCCCGCCTACATCTTACATTAATGCACCCTCCCTATTCATGATTCTGGCCTCCTGACCATTCTTGATCGAATATTTTATGTGAATAAATTTGGAGAGTAAGTGAGATATCCCTCTCTGACTTCATAGGGCTAGAGGCACAGTCTAAAGTGGTTCTACTGTTTCCTGGGAGAGAACCCTTTTCTGCCCAACCTATGGGGTGAATCCCGATGCTAACACATAGGCTATTACCCCACCTTCATGCATTATAACTACTGCTAACCCTTTCTTCAAGGCATGAATGCATACCATGAAATCCTTATCCATGTATGGTAGCCGAAAAATTGGTGCACTGATTAGCAATCTCTTTAATTCAGAAAAAGAGACATCACATTCATTGTTCCAATCATATCAGATTCCCTTTCGTTGCAAGGTGGTTATGGGTTTTGAAATATTGGAGAACCCTTCCATGAGCCTTCAGTAATACCCTGCTAATCCCATGAAGCTACACACTTCATGCACATTCTTTGGAATTGTCCAATCCTTGATGGCCCTCACCTTTTCTGGGTCCATTTAGATCCCTTCTCATGAGATGATATTCTCTAAGTAGTGAATATCCTTTTGGAAGAAGGGACACTTTAGAAATTTACCATACATTTTATGTTCCCTTAAGCAAGTCAAGACTAACCGCAAGTGCTCCTCATGCTCTTTTTCATTCTTAGAATATATAAGAATTTCATCTAAGAAGACCTGAACAAAGTGGTCCAAGTGCTTTCAGAATACACTATTCATGAGACTCATGAATACCGCTAGAGCATTGGTCAAACCAAATGGTACCAATACAAACTCATAATGCCCAAATCGAGTTCAAAAAGTAGTCTTAGGAATGCCATTTTATTTAATCCTAAGATGGTGATACCATGATCACAAATCAATCTTAGAGAAGACTGAAGCACCTTTCATCTGATTAAAGACATCATCGATTATTGGTATAGGATACTTGTTCTTCACTATGGATCTGTTCCCTGTAATCTATGCACAGTCGTAGAGATCTATCCTTCTTCTTAACAAATATCACTAGTGCTCCCCATGGTGAGATACTAGGTCTAATTAGTCCCAAGTCTAGAAACTCTTTTAACTGGATCTTTAACTCTCGAAGCTCTGTGTTTGTCATTCTATAAGGAGTCTTTGATATTGGCTCTACACCAGGTTTTATCATTGATCATGAGATCGAACTCTCTTTCTAGAGGTAATCCTGGAAATTCTTTTGGAAAGAAATCCTTGAACTTATATAGAACTGTGTAAGAGTTCAAGGAAGGTCCTTTGCTAGCTGCCACTGTCTCGACTACAAACAACTGACATCCTTGTCTTAAACACCTCTTAGCTTTCATCGTGGAGATGAAACAGAGAGATACTTTCCTCTTCCATCTCTGGATTTGAACTGTTCAACCATCATCATCAAAGCACAAGACTTTCTTTGCATAGAAATCCATGAAAGCTCGCTCGCCTTCTAACCAATCCATGCCGACAATGAGGTCATAGGTCCCCAAATTAGTGACATAAGAATCCAACTTAGTGGTGCATACTCCAAAGTTAACTAACACCCTATTACCTTAAGACCTACTACTTTCTTAACCCCTGAAGCCATCTTGACCGATTCAAAATCATTGTGCACATTGGCTGCCAACCAACATTTATCTAATGCATATGGTGAAATAAAACTATCTGTTGCATCAGGATCAAATAAAATTTTAAGTTTGGCATTGTTTACTTTACCAGTGGATTCCACTATGGTGGACTAATGTTCTTCCTAGTGGTTTTGAACAACTACATGAATCTGATGAGTGTTACTAGAATTTCCCATGGGTTCTTTTCCTTCCTTCTGTCTGTTATTGGTCTTCCCCTTAGGACAATTCTACCGAAAATGTGGAACTCCACATCCCCAACAAGAGACATTGGGTGGTTCTTTTATGTTGTTGGGAGGAGTCCTTTGGGATGTGTTCCTTTCCTTGGATCCTCTAAAACCTATCGATCCTTTGTAGGAACCGCCTTGTGTTGGTCCTTGTTCCCATGGTTTACTGGAGAATCCTGTGATACTAATTGAAATCAAGTGTTACCTATAAAGGAAAATATGTTACCATAAGGAGGTGGTATGTATTTTCCTCCTCTGAAATACTATTGTGGGACATTCCCTGGAGCATATTGATTGGAACCTATCAACTTGCTTCCTCCCTTTGCATCTGACATATCCTCAGCATAGAGAGTATACTCAACTACCATAGAAACTGAGGATCACTTCCACATCTGTACTGTGGTCCTAATCTTGTAGTTGATCCCATACACAAAATGCTACGCCTGTCGATCATCCAAGTCCAAGTATGGACCAGACTTTACTAGCTCCATGAATATAGCTTCATACTCTCCCACAATAATGTTTACCTCTACCAAAGCATGAAAGACACATGCATGTTCTTCCCTGTAATAAGTTGGAACATACTTTATGTTGAACCTATCCTCAAATAATTCCCATGAAATAGTCATAGGGGTAAGATTCAATTGTTTCTCTAGGTCTGACCACCAATTTAGGGCATCTCCCTTTAGCTGTAATATGGCCATTCTAGCCTTGGAACTGGAGGTATACTATTTTAGTGTGAAGCACCTCTTCATTCCTTTTAGCCATGCTTCGACATGCTTACCTGATGGTCCTCCCAAAAACTCAAGAATTTTCATCTTCTAGAGCTCTCTCGAAATGTCATGAAGCGGCTCCTACCTTTGGTCATGTACCCTCTCGAAGTTCTCTCGGCTCACCTGCGTGGTTTTGACCTTAGCATCCTTTTCAAACATCATGTTCAATGTGGTCATAATAATCTCCAAGGATCTTAGTATGATCTCCATTTCGAGAGTGGAGGTTGTCCTTGGCGTCTTCGATGGTGGTGCTAATGGTGGCAGTGAGAGTGGTCGACCTTGACCTATGCATGTTTGAACCATGAGAGTTCCTAACATATCCAACAACATTAGACTATTATTATCTCAATCTAATAATTGTGGAGATAAAATTACTTACATGATGCTTATACTTATGTGCAGGGACAAATTGTCAAGATTTGTCTAAAACTTGCATTGTCACTTTCTTTAAACGATTTCGTGATGGGGTATAATCTATGTCTTAGCGTTCAACTCATCATGCTGGTCTCAACGGTGTTATTTTTTCCTAATTTCACATCTATCTCACCTCTTTGACTATAAGTCGAATTCTCGGTAATGGCTTAAGTTAACACTTGAATTTTCAATAAAATAGGCAAACTAACGTTACCATACCCAAATTTTAACTTAATTTTGATGTTATCTATAGTGTTAGCATTACAATTAACATTGAACATTGAACATTAACATTTAAATTCTATTTAGCC
>LPNX010961499.1:186590-271987 GCA_001517045.1 Pseudotsuga menziesii | reverse complement strand
TTCCTCATTTAAACGTCCCCCAAATAATCCTCCTCCAAATTACCCCCCCTTTCCCCCCCAAAAAAAACCCTTCAATTCCCTCTCTTTATACCTTCTTCCATCCTCCTTTTCCTTCCCCCTTGTTCCACCACCTTTCCCCCTCTTCCATTGCCTAACTCATGTTTAAAATATTATGTTTTATGTACTTCTTTCTAGGGCAGTCAAGTGTTATTAAAGATAGTTCAATTTTATTTAAAGAATGGATTGTACATTAATTAAGTATACTCTTACTGTCCACTTTAGGACCCTTCACAAGACGGTGGATGTATTATGGTCTTGTCTGACATGGTATTACTTTATAATCATTTTAATAACCCATGTCATTTATTTAATAATATTTTACAATGTTCTTCGATTAAATCATTTTTATAATAGGAACTTAGTAATCATATTTTTAACATAATCGATTGCATTTAATGACACCAACATTTATTTGTTTAATTGGTAAGCTTAATGGAAACATCATAATAATAACACTATCATCAATTACTATTTATTGTTATTAATAATATTACTACTACTAATAATAATAATTAATATTGATAATCAATCATAATAATTAATAATAATAATATTATTAATTGATTTCAATTAATAACATCGACATGTATATGTTTAATCGTTAAGTACCCTAGCACTAACATATTACACTTTTCTTAATAAACAAGGTACATTCACTTGTTTAATTAATCACAATTACTAGTCAAACTATAAAACTATCCAAGGTTAATGTTTGTCAATGATATTTTGTACTCACAACACTTCGCTTAATTGTTTGTTACGATGTCTACATATAATTAAAAAATAGTTTTCTTGACTTTTTCTTACACATGCCCTAACAAATAAACATCCATTATCTAAATTGATCAATGTGCAACTATCCTCTTGCTTAATACAACTTATATGATTATCCCACATGATATGTATTTGTATATTCATACTAGCATGCATGTGCAAGGTGTGCATGCATGGCTAGTACATGCACATGTTGAACATGTACTATAAAGATACCACATAAATTCTAACTGATACTAATAATCTGTCACACAAATAGGACAAGTAGACATATATGATATAATTGCTTTAATATTCTCAGTTATTTCACAAATACTCCCTTTTATGATTTCCTATCTTACCTTTATGTTGTTATTAACTAGTCAAACAAAATGGGTGTGTACCATCACTAATTCAGTATCATAAAATACCCAACTGTCAACAATACTAACTAGCATAGTCTCCCATCTTAACCTATGTATGCATCCTCCCATTACTTCCTCTTCTAGTACAAAGTGGATTCCAGTTGTAATGACCTAACCACAAAGAACCTGAGAGCAGTAGCATTGGATAACTAGAGGACCTAGCCTCTCCTAGCAGGAATATGATCGTCATCACCACAACAGCTTGGGGAGCGTGTCTCAGTGCTTTCCTCCCATGACCTCAAGTATCATAGTAACATAGGGTGGCAAATACATCCATCTCTATCAACATACTCGGTATATAAACTATTCAGCCATACTTTGTTTCTATCGAGTTTATTGGTATATGTCATTGTATCATCACTTTGGTAATTAAGGCTCTCTGTGAGATATGTACTACATCACACTTTGCATCTGTTGGGTCATGAATTTTTCCATATTTTTATCACCTATCGACATATATTTCATCCCTCTTCTTCATATTATTATCCATTTATCATCCCATTTTCCATCCATTTTCTATAATTGTCTGTAACATACCATATTACTTCCATTTATGATTTAATGGTTAATCATGATTACTTTTCTTTATTTTTAATGAATTGAATATTATTATGCATATTTATTTGATGATGGTTTATGGAGTTATTTCCATATTAACAGTAGCAACACTCATGGTTAAAGCCTTCATCTCATGATCAACTAGCCTTAACCAAAAACGCATGCCAGACAAGAAAAACTTGATTTGTGTCTTGCTTTTTGGGCAGATGGAAACAAATCTCAATAATCTGGGACATGATTTTTGTATGTAACAGCCTCAATCACCTAAATCGTAGGGAAATTTACAAACAAAGCTACATTTTAAGATAGACATCTGGTTCTCTAAACATGTAATTCCTAGATTTACTAATACGGTCGGTTTTCCAAATTAGGAAGTTTGTTGAAATAGATCAAGTTGGGGATTTGGTTTCTCATTCTCCTAAGAAAATTTTATGTATAAATATGTAATCAATCTCATGAGAAGGAGGAGAGGAGAGAAAACAATGTTATGTTGTAGGATTTGACCCAAAATCTATTGTAATACTTTCATTCTGATAATACATGCTGGTAGTTTCTTAATTGTGGAGTTGTAGACTTTCATTGTGAAAATCCAGCTCTACTCAGTGGAGGAAGGGCCCTCTTCCATGAGCAGATGTTGGTAGTGTTGATTGTAATTGTTTTATTATGTAGATTTGCTTATTATTTAATTCATGCTTTTATTCATTATATTTATCATAGTTGTATGCTTTCATTCATTAGATTTGTCATAGTTTTTTCCTGTTAATTCGTTTGATAGATCGTTGGCCAACATAACATTTCTTTCAGATTTATGTAGTTAGATCTTGCTTCATAAGAATTTACTTTGTTAAACTGTGATTAGATTTATAGTTTGGATTTATGAATAGGATTGGAGTTTTTTTCTTTTCAAGAAGGTGTGATCTAGTTTATAATGAGTTTTGATTTCATACCAATAGATCAGCAGTGCCAACTAGAAATTGTGCTTGCATAGATATTGCACGATAGATTTGAAATAAAATACTTCCTCGGGTTGATAATTTATGTTCTAGAAGTTCAATTTTTTATTTAATTAGAAAACTAATCCTACCAACATTTTTGCACTGCCAGGGAAGTTATCAATGGTGCAAAAGTACATCTGACATTGTTTTGTAGATGCATTGTTAAAGTAAAGCATGTAGGTTGCATGATTACTTTTCAATTTATTGAATTTGCTTTGAGTGTATTTTTTTCTTCTTTATTTGCATCTAGTTTTATTTAACTTTCAACTTTTGGAGCGTAAATATTATCATTCCCCTTAGTGGTGTTGTAAGAACCACCCATTATACTAACAAGTTGATAGGAACATTCGAAGGAGGAGCCTCAAGATAGCACATGAAGAATCTAATGAGGAGATGGTAGGTAAGAAAGATGTAGAAGTTGTTACCTTAAAATTTCCTATCAGAGATTCAGGAAGAGTGGCACCAACGAAAAACATTCCCCACATCTTCTACCAAATTTTCACGGTTTGGAAAATGAAGACCCTAATGTATTTTTATTTCAATTCAAAGTACTTTGTAGATGATATGGTTATTGCTCTAATGATCAAAAGTTGAAAATGTTTCCCCTTACTCTAAAAGGAACATCCCTCTGATGGTTCATGAGCCTCAGTGGGAATTCTATACAAACTTTAGAAGACATGAAACATGTATTCTTGAAAAGGTACCAAGATTATTGTTGGGGAAATGAATACATCTTCAAAATGAAACAAGGAGAAGAAGAGATTCTCTAGGAATACATGGAACACTTTAAATATGACCTCCAAAGATCCAAACAAAGGCAACTGGGAAAGGAGACCTTGAAAACACTTCTACTCAACGGAATCCAAGCTAAATATTTAGAAATATTAAATTTCATGGGAACGGGTAATGTATTTCAGTTAGCATATGATGATATTTGTGAGCTATGTAGAAGGTATTCAAGAGGAAACTTCAATACCGGTAAGAATTCTAAGGAAATTTTATCTCTATTTTTGAAATCTGCTGCAAAAACAAGAGTTTTACAAGCTGAAATCATTAATTTATTTGAAAATTCTAATGCTGATATCAATGATACACTAAATTGACAATTGGTTGTTTTGCAGGTTAAGGAAAAGCATGAGGAATTTGAATAAATAGTTTTCCCTCGGTGCCAGCAGAAACATCTTGCAATGGATTTTCCTTTGGATAGTCTTACAATTTGTGGCATATGTGACTTGAATCATTCCACGCATAGTTGTCCTTCCTTACCAAGGATGAAAGAAATATATCAAAGAGATATGGGAGTTCTAGCCAACTCATTGCAATAGTCATGGAAACTCTATCCCTCGATTTCCTTACTATCATACTCA
This sequence comes from Pseudotsuga menziesii, assembly GCA_001517045.1. Lineage (NCBI taxonomy): Eukaryota > Viridiplantae > Streptophyta > Pinopsida > Pinales > Pinaceae > Pseudotsuga > Pseudotsuga menziesii. Next base: position 267,829 of record LPNX010961499.1, on the reverse strand, counting down.
ATCATTGAATACTTTCCTTAACGTGCAAAACAACCAATTGGGAATTTAGTGAATCATTGATATCAACATTAGAATTTTCAAATAAATTACTGATTTGAGCTCATAAAACTCTTGTTTTTGTAGAAGATTTCAAAAATAAATATAAACGTTCCTTAGCATTATTACCGGTATTGAAGTTTCCTCTTGAATAAATTCTACTTAACTCACAAATATCAATCATATAAACATAGGGAAGCTAACACCCAGTTGTGACTGATTACTATCAGTTGTAACAGTGAGTTACAACACCCAGCTGTGACTTTCCTATAGGTGAAAATTTATGATTTTGAGATATGTCTGTGTTTCACATCATGTTATGTCTTTAGTTTTCATTTATATATAACACATCCATAAAAATACACATGATTTATTTCAACATTACAACATTTTTAAGAGTTGCAGCTGCGGCTGCAACAGACTATGTAAGTCAATCTAGCTACTCAATGCTTGAATTTTTTTTAAGGGTGTGCAATCTATTTAAATTTACATCATTAAAAACATTCACACCTATTCTGGTCACATTTAATTTATTGGGTTTCTGTGGCATTTTGGCTTGAAAGTTTTATTGAAACACAGTCGGGACAGTCCATTTTTGGGAGACAAAATGGATTTATTTTTAAACACTGTTTAACTCCCAAGTATCCCTTTGAATTTAGTTTCCAAAACAATTTGAATTTTTAATATTGGGCATCAAACAAAAAATTTATGGTCAAAATACTAACGGGGTGTTAAGCAGGCAGCTTAGGAACAAAGATGGGACAATCACTTTTTGGATGCCTTATTGGACATATATTGAAAAATGGTTTCTTTGGTATATTACCCTATGAATCTAGTTTACAAATCAATTTGAATGAATCCATTCTGATATAGTATTCAAATTTTATGACCAAAATACTCACTGTCTATCACAAATCAGCATTCCTAAAACTTTGTTTCCTAGACTGTTCATTGGCCTATTTAACCCATCAATTATTATTGGAAAAAAAACCTGTTTATGATGGATATACCTACATGAATATAATTTCATCTCCAATTGGAATCACATCAATCCATTATCAAAATAAAAATTCAATCCTAAAACTATGACTGTTAGTCTAGTCTAGAATTCGAAAAACACCTTCCATGCAGGCTGTTACTGACCAAATTTGGAATATCATCACATAGATTTTTTTAAACCTATTTCTAAGCGACATATATCTATAAATTTTCTTTCATTTTTCTTTGTAACCACTCAAACTTAATGAGAAAAGAAGAATTTATTATCGAAACACTGCTAGTGAGTCTAATGTTCCATCACTCTCCCATGGGTATATATTGAATTGGCTGTTAAATTTTCATATGCTAAGCTAGATCATTAGTATTTCATTTTGATTTCATAACAAAAGCATATAAACAGGATCACTGAAAGATATACAAGCACAACCATACAAAAGGAGAACACAAATATTTATCCTGGGAAAACCCTAAAGGGAAAAACCCAGCAAAAGCTTCCTCAATATAGATGCCCCAAAAGATAAAAGATAAAACCAACAAGGAGATCAAATACTGATCCTCCTCCTTCTCCAGCTACTTCTCTTCTCCACTAATGCGCTGCATAAGTTAGAGTGTGTGTTCAAATGAGGAGAGCTACACCTCTATTTATATTCATCCGTTCACTTCAATTAACTCATCCGACATGTAGGCTCGAGTTACACATGTAGGTTCAAGTAACCACACTAGGGTGCTAATGACCCACCTTTACATTTAGAGGGGACAACCTCATGACTCTTATTATTTCTTCCAATTAGAAGCATTGGGGTACAAGATAATACAAGTGGTTCTCCCGGTAGGACCATCGGGGACCACAAAAGATACATATAGAATATTCTTCGAAGTTACAATATTTCAAAATTTGCTTCATTCATTTTTATTTGGATTTGTTTTATAAGTAATTGTTTTTTATTTTTTTTCATAAGTGTTGGATGAAGAGAGACCAATCACCTCTCTTCTTCCATCATCTCATGTTTTATTGTAGGAAAGTGCTAGGTTTTTGCAGATCCTTGGAAGAAGAAGGTCAATGCATGCATGAGTGACTCTTGAAGACTCTTTCTCAATTTGAAAATGGATTGAGCACATAAAAAATGGATAGATTGATGTGAAAACCATACCAATGTTCCATAATTCAAGTACCATTGCTACATGCCAAGAATCCTTTACCAATTGCTACCAAAAGAAATTTCTCAAGGATCCAATTGTACTTGGTAGATTCATTTACCCTCATTTCAAAACCTAAAAATGCATTGATGTCGAAGTCCCATTTTCCACTACTTATGTAGTTAACCTTAACCTTTTTATTTTATATCACTACTACATCATGGATTCACATATACTTTCCACTTCTCAGTTTCATGTTTGGTGTATTTTTCTATGATTCTTCACAACCATTTATTTTGTACTCATATTGGATGATGTGGATTTCATTAAAGTCCACCTTCCAATGGTATTGTCCCATCGACTCCAACACATCATATGGGATATGTATTAGAGTTTTATAGTGCCCTGGTATCTACATGAATCAATGGCATATTTCCTTGTTGTTAATCATGGGGATTCATCAATTCCTCTTGATTGACAAATCTTGCAGGTGACTTGAATCCAGCACATCCATTCGTACATGTTAAGATGCACTAAGGTACTTTAGAGCTCACTATCATTAAAGGTGAGTTGCTTCACATTGGTTAACGACATACATTAATGGCCAGTAATCCAATGATTTCTTTCCATGCTCAACTTCAACACATTCATTCACATGGTAAGAATTGTACCTCAGTTTTGTAGAAACTAAAGATTATATGATCTAATGGTTTCAACAGTGGCTTGCAGCATCATTTGTTTCAATAGTTTTTCAATTCCTTTCCATTTTCATTCCAGTAGTTGATTTTCAAAATAAGAGAAGGATCTTTCTGCTTTTGTGGGAGAATTCCTCATCATTTGTCTCTTGATGAGAGAGATGCAACTAAAACAACATCATTTTAGATCAGATTCAGTCTCAAATAGTTTCAACTCTCAGCTACATCTCTCTCATCAGGAGTTTGGCCTACGTTTCTCCAACATTAGTACATTCAGGTCAACCAAAGCTTCCATGGAGGTAACATTTGAGGTAAAATAGCATGATTTTTTTATTTATTAAAGATTTAGGAATATGTCATGAAAACCATTAAGCATTTTCCATTTCATTTGTTTACTTTTTGTCATTTTTCAAGGGTATCAAAAGCCTTCATTTTCGGGGGGAACACCTTTACATCTTGTCCATTTATTCCCATCTTTTCCAATTTGATTCTAACACCTCATCATTCCACTTCATGCAACCCAAGTCAAGTCCATTCCAACATCTCGTACATCCTAGCATGAGAAGGCTCCTTACTGCTGCCACATAAAAACAAGCAGTAGGAAGCAAAGATGTGTTGTTGTTTCTCCACAAGAACCAACAACCCAAGAAGCAGCTACTACATATGCCCAAGCCCAAGAGACTATTGCAAAAAAGGACCATGTCTCCCACAATACCATTCAACAGAAATCAAAACACTTGATCATACCAAGAAAGATAAAGGAATGAGATGCTCCATGTAGAAAACCTACATCAGAACAAACTATTGTAGAAGCCATTTATTCAAGCACATGTTTTCATACAAGAGGGAGGAATTCAAAGCCTCTATTTATAATCCTAAACGAAGTTTTCATCAGTTGTACAAATCAATGGTATGTACAAAGAGAGCCAACAAACAAATATGAATTATATTTGGGATAGATGTTGAAGATGGAAAAAGGCTCTTATGACAAATTTTCAGAATTTTTTCTGAAAGAGTGCAGCCAAGAGCATCAATATTCATTTTCTCTATTGGTTTTAGATGATCTCATAACTATTGCAAAGAATTTTCCGAATACTGTGGATCATTAGTTTTAACCTGTGATTTCACAATTCATATTCAACTATCTATTTTGTTGCTAAATCTTACAAAGATAAAGTATTTTCAAGACAAATGAGGATTATCTTATGTCATTTTTTTTAACAGTGGAATACATACTTTGAGGATTATGATTCATGTAGTAGCTTGACCATTTATATGGATTTTTGGAGCAGCAAAACACATACCTTTTCTTTAGCAATATTCATGCTTTGTTTTCAAATAAATTCCCACTCTCTAAAAATAAATGAATCCTACAATGGTCATCATCTTCAATAGAAACATGGTTTACTTTTTTTTAATAGTGAATGAAGGCTATAGAATGCATATAACAAAGGAAGCACGTTGTAAGTTGATGTGCTAGTAACAAGTGTTTTTGTTTTAAAACAACAGGGAGGCCACATGAAGAATTGATCATGCACTTGGGATAAAGTTGATTTTGATTACATGAGGACATGCTATTTATTCAGTCTGGGGGAGAAATAGTTTTTGGCATTCTTTGTGTAATTCACTATTAAGCACTGTCTACTAATGTGAATGCTTAGATCAATCTTGCAAACACACTTGTTTTTACTCATTCACAGCTTGCAAAAATGCATAAATTGAAGTAAGCATATCTTCCAAACCATGAACTAGATTTTCATGAAATTTGGACAGAGAATGCATAACATAATGAAGAACAACTCTGGTAAGTTTGATCCCAATCCAATGCATGGTTTTCAAAGAAAATGTCCATCATCACCTACATCTATTTTTCCTATATCTTGAGATCTATGCATCAGATAAATTTGAGCTTTGGGGAGCTGAAGCATTATGTTAAGAGGAATACACTCAAAAAATTTCAGAAAAAATTTCTTCACTAATTTTGAAAAAGCTTCCATCGTCACCTACAACCAATTTGCATTTTTCTTGAAATCCATGATGTGGGTATCTCTAATTTTTTGTGTGGAGATGCACTGGACTTGTAGAAACTTGCCTGCAAAATTTATGTCAAACCTAGTTCGTTGTTTGGGAAAAAATGACTTCGGAATTTTTTTGTTCAAATGGTTATGACTCCGCTAAATTTTCCGCCAAATTCTCCGCTAAATGGATGTGAGTCCGCTAAATGTTCCACCAAATTCTCTGCGAAAAAGGTTGTGACTTCGCTAAATGTTCCACCAAATTCTCTACTAAAAAGGTTGCAAATCCGCTAAATTTTTCACTAGATTTCTCTCATGCACTTGCTGTGACTTCCTCAGTTTTTACCATTTTTCCTATTCTCACAGCTGCGAATTCACCATATTTTCCTTATGCACCAGCTACAACTTCCCCAATTCTGCCCATTTTTCCTATTCTCGTAGATGTGACTTCGTTAGATTTTCCTTATACACTAGCTGAGACTTCCCCAATTCTTCCCATTTTTCCTATTCTCGCAGCTGTGACTTCGCCAGATTTGTCTTATACACTAGCTGTGACTTCCCCAATTCTGCCCATTTTTACTATTCTTGCAGCAGTGACTTCATCATATTTTTCTTATACACCAGCTATGACTTCCCCAATTCTGCCCATTTTTCCTATTCTCGCAGCTGTGACTTCACCAAATTCTCCTTATACAGCAGCTGTGAATTCCCCAATTTCGCCCATTTTTTCTATTCTCGCAGTTGTAAATTTTCCAGAATTGCCTTATATATCAGTTGCGACTCCACTAAATTCTGCCAAAATTTCCCATTTTGCAGCTACAACTCGGCTAAACTTTTCATTTCTTCATGTTGTAGTTGTCTCAATGGTAAAATGAAAGCAACAATTGAATGAGTCTTTCAAGTTTGGATGCTACATAAGTTTTGGGTTGCATGAGGACATGCAACAAGTTCAGTTTGGTGGAGATGTTGGCTCATGAATTTGTCCATATTTTCATCACCTGTCGACATATATTTCATCCTTCTTCTTCATATTATTATCCATTTATCTTTCCATTTTCCATCCATTTGATGTAACTTCCTATAAAATGCCATATTACTTCCATTGATGCTTTAGTGGTTAATCATGATTATTTTCCTTTATTTTTAATGAATTGAAGATTATTATGGATATTTTTGCTGATGATGGTTTATGGAGTGATTTCCATATTAACAGCAGCAACACTCATGGTTCAAGCCTCCAGCTCATGATCAAAAGGCCTTAACAAAAAACGCATGCCACACAAGAACACCTTCATTTTATTCTTCATTTTCAGGTAGATGGGAACAAATCTCAAAACTTCGGGACATGGGTTTTGTGTGTAACAATCTCAATCAATTGACTTTCTAGGAATTTTCCAAACAAAGCTATGGTTTAATATATATAGTTGGTTCTCTGAATGTGTAATTTCTAGATTTACTGTTGCGGTCGGTTTTCTAGATTAGCAAATTTGTTGAAACAAATCAAGTTGGGGATTTGGTTTCTCATTCTCCTGAGAGAATTTTTTGTATAAATATGTAATCAATATCATGATAAGGAGGATAGGAGAAAAAGAAATGTTATGTTATAGTATTTGATCCAGAATCTATTGTAATACTTTCATTCTAATAATACATGTTGGTAGTTTCTTAATTCTGGAGTTGTAGACTTTCATTGTGGAGATCTAGCTCTGCTCAGTGGAGGAAGGACCCTCTTTCCTAGGAAGATGCTGGTGTTATATTTTTATCATTCAAGCTAGCATTATGATATTAGGATCTTATCCTGAGAGAATAACATGCACAACAATAAAACACAAGAGACAATGAACATAAATATTTTCCTTGGGGAAACCATAAAGGAGAAAACCCTGCAACTTCCTCTGAGATAGAATCAGCACTGAAAGAAAACCCTAAAAATAGTAAGATGATCTCTCGACAATAGTAGTCTCTCTCTCTCTCTTATCCCAACAAATTATTCTCTCACTCATGTGCCCCAGTGAGTGAGTGTGTTTCTAATAAATAAAGAGGCTCACTCTCTATTTATATCCGTTCATTCAACTAATGTCCACTTCAAGATGTCAACCCAACTTAACAATTACTTACTAGGGCCGACATCTCTAGGAGAGTATAATAACCCTAGTGCCCCAAAACTGTGGGGACTTTGCCCTCCGATCAACAAGGAGGGTTAACCTTGACACAATTGTGGGGACTATTACCCCGACTTACAATGGAGGGTTAACCTCAATGACTTGACATGACTTGTTTACATTATTGAATCTCCTGATAGGAACATCGGAGCATGACATGAATCAAATATATTATAGACACTTCCTGGAATAAACATCGGGGTAAAATACATAAGATATATGGATGAATACATTCTGAAGTTACAAATACATCAACACTCTCTCTTAACTAGGAAGGTATTCTCTCGACACAATTTGTCATCACTAGTCTTCTTATCTGTATCAACTATATCATCATCGATTTCTCGTCATCTTCATCTTCAAGTCATGTTCATCATCAGATCTAGATCATCACTCGATCTGGATCATCACTAGAACATAATCACTAGATCTGGATCATCACTCGATTGGGATCATCACTGTTGGATCATCATCACGGGTTCTATCTAATGATTCTTCTCATCATAGGAATTTCTATAGAGCCAACCCTTTTTCATGCTAGCTGTAGGCCTAGCCTCCATGTATCTCTTCTTCAACACTTATATTTGACCCTAAGTCATAATGTCCCGCCCAGCACTTACATCTAACCATGAAAGGAACACATCCAACACCATGTCAGAAAGGAACACCCAGCACTCACATCTAACCATGGGAGGAACACATCCAAGAACAATGTTAGAAAGGCCCAACACTTACATTCACCAGCATGATAGGAAACACTGTGACTATCATCTGTGAAAAGGCACAACACTCACAACCACCAGCATGATAGGACACACCTACTATCATCTATGGAAAGGCTCAGCACTTACATCCACCAGCATGGTAGGAAACACCTACTACCATCTATGGAAAGGAACAACACTCACATCCACCAGCATGGTAGGACACACCTACTAACATCTATGGTAAGGAACAACACTTACATCCACCAGCAGGGTAGGACACACCTACTACCATCTATGGAAAGCCACATCACTCACATCCACCAGCATGGTAGGACACGCCTACTACCATCTATGGAAAGGCACAACACTTACAATCACCAACATGGCAGGAAAAACCTACTACCATCTTTGAAAAGGAACAACACTCACATCCACCAGTAAGATAGGACACACCTACTATCATCTATGGAAAGGCTCAACACTCACATCCACCAGCATGATATGACACACCTACTATCATTTGTGGAAAGGCTTTGCACTTACATCTGATCATGTGGGAACCAATCCCACAGTCACATCAGAATGGCTCCTAGCCCTAGGCTGAGGATTCCTGGTAACTGAACGCGTACCTCCATTCTACCAGAGAATGGCCTTTAGCACTCATATATGATAATGTGGGAACACATCCCTCAATCACATCGAAATGGCCCTGAACTTATATTTGATCATGTGAGAACACATCCCACAGTCATATCAGAATGGTCCTCAGCTCTAGGATGATTATTCCTAGTAACTGACCATGTGCCTCCATTCAGATAATGGAATTCAGTGCTTATATCTAATCATGTACGAACGAATCCTATAGTCACATCAAAATGGCTTAGCACTCATATCTGACATGGAATGGCTCAGCGCTCATATCATATCATGTACGAACCAATCCTCTCACCATGTTAGAATGGCTCACGGACTCATCGCTTCCCCTTAGAGGGAACCTCGATCTAGAGAACACCAAGCTTATCCCTGAAGTATTCAAACTTCACTTTGGCCAATGGCTTAGTCAACACATCCGCTATATGTTCATCTATCGCAATATACTAGAGATTCACTACTCCTCTCTGCACCATATCCCTGATATAGTGATATTTGATCTCGATATGCTTTGAATTCTCATGGAACACCGAGTTCTCCGACAACTTCACACAACTCTAGTTATCGCAATATATACAAGTAGCATCGAAATAGAGATCAAATAAATCATACAGTAGCTTCCTCAACCATACTACCTCACAACTAGATGAACAAGCTGTGACATACTCTACTTTAGCTGTACTCAGTGCCACACAAGACTGTTTCCTGCTAAACCAAGAGATCACACATGATCCCATACTGAAGCAACACCCTGAAGTGCTCTTCCTATTGATGGCACTTCCTTCCCAATTTGAATCAACATAACCCTCCATGTTAATATTCTGATTTGCCTCATACTTGAGCCCATAATCAACTGTATCCCTTAGGTACTCCAGAATATGCTTTGCAACAATCAAGTGAACATGTCTCAATGTGTTCACAGCAAAGCAAATCTTTGGTCTCATATTTATCAGCTACATTAAGGAACAAATCATCTGACGATATATCATGGCATCAACCAAATCTGATGAAGCAACACTCAATAGCTTCAGGTTTAATGTCATAGGTGTGGTCATGCAGTCCATCATCCTGAATCTCTTCAGGATATCTACTGCATACTTCCCTTTTCCACACCTCCATGCCTAGAATGTAGTGCATCATCCCCAAGTCCTTCATCTCGAACTCGAAAGCAAATCTCCTTCTTGCAACTTTAATGAGTTCGTCTTTTCTGTCAGGAACAAGTCATCGACATATAATAGGAGCATCACTGGTCTTCCACCTTAAACCTTGAAGAAAAGGTTGGAATCCACTTTACTCTCAGTAAAGCCTAGAATCATCAGTAATTTGTCCATCCTGTTGTACCATGTCAAACCTCAGGATCTTCTATAGTCATTCCCTCTAAAGCGGAGCATTATTCTCCCTTTTTCTTTCATACTCTATGCACTGAAACATTATGTACTGGAGTGAAAAGTAGCTTCCTCTACTACTAATATTCTATGTATCCATCTAGGATCACTAGATACCAAGATCCTCTATCTTGAAATTTTTCAAAAGTTCTTCTCGCACCCATCTATGAGCTTGTCATCCTCTCCAAACTTTCATCTTCAACCCGGAGCAGTCACTTACGCATATCCTTTCATGAATTTCCTGTAGTATCCAGTGTGTCCTAGTGTCTCTCTTAACTATTTAACTATAGTAGGTGGTGTTAGGTCAACGATGATCACAATTTTGGCTGGTTCAACCAAAATTCCTTCGCGACAGACCACAAGGCCCAACACATCTCCAAAAGATGCGAAAAAGATACATTTCTTCAAATTCAGGGAAATTTGATACTGTTACAACATTCCATCATCATTATCAGGATCTCTATATGGTTTCTTATGATCCCAAATACTGTTCAATCATAAAATTAGACTTTAATAATTTTTTGTATAAAATATTTAAAGGAGGCTACTACGATTATGGAAAAAATCACACGCACGTCCTTAAGTCCAAAGGGCATTACCATATACTGGAAACAACCCCGCTCTGTCACAAAGGTAGTCTTATGTTAGTCCTCCTTTGCAATCTTGATCTAGTGGTAACCATAAAATCCATTAGTGAAAAAGTACATCTCTTTCCCTCCAAAATTCTCCAGTACCTCATCTATAAATGGAGTCGGAATTAGGTCATGTAAACAAGCATCATTCAACTTTCTCAGTTCAACACAAATTCTTACTTCACCTAAGTTATTATTGTAAATTTCAAATATTTGTAGCAATTACAGAAAAACTCCATGGTTGAAGGCCTCTCGGTCATCAAGGCAACCACTAGAATTTGCAAGGGCTGTGTGGTTGGAAAACACCCTGAGCACAAGTTCAATCGGGGGAAGGCAAACTGAGCTACATGCATTTTGGGGCTGATACATTCTGATATCAGTGGTCCAATGCATGTCACATCCATGAATGGATCAAGGTATCTTCTAACTTTTATTTATGATTTTTCAAGGTACACATGGGTATTCTTTCTCAAAAATAAGTATGGAGTATGTGAAAAATTCTCTGAACTGAAGGCCTTGATCGAGAATGCCTCTGGGCTTAAGATCAAGATCTTGAGATATGATAATGGTGGGGAGTATTTAAGTAATGATTTTCTACACATATGCTCCCAAAGTGGTATTCAGGTCCAACATTCAATTCCCTACACTCCCCAGTAGAATGGTGTAGCGGAAAGGAAGAATCAGTCTCTCAAGGAGATGGCCACCTGTATGTTGGAATCAAAGAAGTTGGCTGAAAATTTGCGGGATGAAACCATGCATTCTATAGAATATATTTAGAATAGAGTTCCACACTCATCCATGAAAGGGAATACCCCTTTCAAATCATACTTCGGACACAATCTAGATGTGTCGAACCTGCAGGTGTTTGGGTCCACTGCATGGGCCTGAATTCCACTTGATAAAAGAAAAGATTTGCAACCGCAAAGCATAGAATGTCTGTTTATTGGGTATCCTAATGAATCAAAAGGTTTCAAGCTTCTGGATATTAAAACAAAATAGATCATCATCGAAAGGAGTGTCAAGTTTGATGAGCCTCTTGAGGAGGTGGAACTAGTGAAGGCCCAAAACTGTTGAATTTCCTTCCTATTCTACTGAATATTTGGATGATGAAATTTGGGGTGATGACCCTGATTTGGATCCTATGATTTCTGATATCATTGTATAGAAAAAATTAGATTCTGAATCATAACTTGAAGTTCAAAATCATCTTCCCACATGGGCCCGACATACACTCTCCTCTGCAGGAGATAACATTGGAAATCTGAATGATCCAAGGAGAACCCAGTCTAATTTCCAAAGAGCAGGTATTGCGCTCCCTTGTCCTGATAATTTTCTGTCCAAAACTTGTTATTTGATGATTATTTCAGACCCAAAATCCTACTACCATTCTTGGAAGGATCCGAGATGGAAAGTTGCCACGGATGAAGAGATGAATTCTCTTCAGAAAAACACTACTTGGGAGCTAGTTTCTCTTCCTCCGGGAAGGAAATTGGTTCAATGCAAGTGGGTGTTTCAGAAAAAGGTTACTGATGATGGTAGCACCTGAAAATATAAGGCAATTCTGGTGGAAAAATGTTTCTCTCGGGTCCAAGGTGTGGACTACCATGAGACCTTTGTATTAGTTGCAAAAATGGACTCCATCCGCCTAGTTTTGGCAATTTCAGCATCTAAGCACTGGGAAGTGCATCATATGGATGTTAATCCAGCCTTTCTGCATGAATATATTCATGAGGATATTGAAGTATCCTAATGGATACATCTATTATCCATCATTGGTTTGCAAGCTAAAGAAGTCACTATACGGATTAAAACAGGCCCCAAGAGAGTGGTATTCCAAGATGGATTCCTTTCTTCTCTCACAAAACTTCCAAAGGTGTAGATCAGATCCAAATGTGTATATATAGAAGTGTGATGGTCATTTAAGTATTATTTGTTTATATTTTGATGAATTACTGATCAGAGGTAGCACAGTTGCTTCCATTTCAGCCATCAAAACTGCTCTCCACAATGCATTTGAAATGAGCGATTTGGGGATTTAAAATAATTTTTGGGGATCGAAATTGAGAAAATTTCTAATGGGATAGTGGTCACTCAGTAAAAATGTATATCAGACCTGTTATTCAATTTTAACATGGATGAATTTAGGCTTGCACCATTCCCTTTCCTTTCATGGATCAGCCTTGAAGAAGGAAAAAGCACACCTCCCATGGACTGCACTATCTATCGAAAACTGATTGGTAGCTTGTTGTACTTAACACATTCTCAGCCTGATATATGTTATGATGTGAATTATGTATCAATATACATGTAGAAGCCTCATGATATTCATTGGAAGGAAACCAATAGGATCCTCCAGTATATTCAGGGAACTAGGACCTACGACATTCACTATGCTGCAGACTCCGAGCTAGAGCTGGTTGGATACATAGATTCCAATTGGGCAGGTGATTCTATTGATAGGAATTCTAATTCAAAATATGTATTCATGTTTGTTGGTTTCCCCATTTGCTGGTCTAGCAAAAAGCAGGCTCACATAGCATTATCTTCAACACAGGCCGAGTATCAAGGAGTGGTGAATGCTTGCATCCAAGCAGTTTGGTTGCAAGGCATTCGTTCAGAGTTTGATATTGGTAGTACTTTGTCCACTATACTATTTTGTGACAATAAAAGTGCTATTAAGATATACATAGATCCAGTTACCAGGAAGAGGACCAAGCATGTAGAGATCCACATGCACTATATCAGGGAGCTAGTGCATGACATGACCATCATTCTGCAATACTGCTCGACTAATGAGCAGATTAAGGACATATTGACCAAGATATTTTCAGAAAATAAGTTCACTTACCTCCGTTCACTTTTGGGGGTGATTCCATCAGGGTGATTATATTACTTTCAGTGTTCAACTTGAGGGGGGGGTTTTCCCACTGGGTTTTCCCTCTTTTCCTCACATAGTTTTTTTTAGCATTGTTTCAGTTTCAGTATTGTATAGGGTGACCTATGGCCTTAGTTTCTAGGGCCCTAGCATTTTTATGCATCTTATGTTTTCTACTCCTCCTGAGTATAGCTTAAGGGGGGTTGTCGGAGACATTTACCACCATACACACTCAATTTGGTCAATTTGGCCTAGTTAAACCACTATCCTAAGTTTTATTGATTTAATTGACATCAAAGGAGCACTAGATGACATTAGATATATCACACCCATGCCTACCTTCAATCAAGGAGGCTAACTTAGCCTTCTCCTACATTCAGGGAGGCTAACTAGAGCACTCCAGGGGTGATCAAAGTATCATTAATGCCCCATATTGCTAATTGATGGTTACAATCAGTTAAACAGAGCAATGAAGGTGCCTTCCTTCATTAAATTGATTATTTATTGATTATTTAATGAACTAGAGTCAACAGGGGCGCCTCCAACCACTTTTGATGTTCAGTTACACTTCAGTTAACCTCATCAGGGTTCATTGGAGTCATTGATGCACTACCACTTGATGGTTGGCTTGTTGTTACATGCGTCTGACCTAATTTTAGTTAGACTCAGTCATTTATTGCACTTGGACTTTAGTTAGGGCTCAGTTGAGTCAATTAGGGTTTTGATCAGTGGTTAACTCGAGTGTTGACTGTGGCTTACATTCAATTAAGCTAGACTCACTCATTCAATTCGAATGACCTCCTTGGGAATTTGATTTGCTTTGTCATTCATGCTTGCAGCATGATATTGTATGGTATTACTCATTCTTTGTGTGAATATACAGAGTGGCTACTCATTTTGTAGCACAATTACACCATTTTCATGCCATATTGTTATTAATCTTTGATGAGACTTGTGTTTAGTCCCTAGATTACTGTGACAGATTAATAAAGTGCAGCATCTGATTCTTCATGTATTTCCAATATTTCATAGGACATATTCCTTCTCCATATACAGCTTGGTTTAGCAGACTCCCATGATGCAACTATTTCTCATGGAAACAATCTTTTCATAATATATGTAGTCTTGGAGTGAAGAGTGTGTTTTGTTGTCAACTGGAAGTCATAAGCTAGTATTTCAACATATTCTAACTTTTCAAAATTCCAATGTGATGATGATTTACATTTTGAGTCTTTATTTTTCTATTTTTGAAAACCCTTTCTCAACCAGCATCTCTGGATTATACACACCATCAAATGGTCGTGTGTCTGTTTCATACCAATGTACTTCAATGGGTATAACTTCTTCATTTTCTTTATTGGCCTTCATAAATTTTGCAATATAGAATGGATAGCCATGTGCATCTTCTGTAGTCAACACTGCAATCATACAACCTTCTTTAATATCTTATACTAAGACTCTATAAAGGTATTCCATTTCCTCGTGTCATGCAGATGATCTTCTAGACCCAATATGCATTTCCATTTCAACTTCTTGAGAAGGATCAACACCTTCTGGTTCAATATTTATTTCCTTTTTCTCATTTGACATATTTTGTGGCCAAAGAAATGGATTCTTCAAAAAAATATTTTCATTTGTAGAGTTTGAAATTATGTCATTTTGCGCCATGAAAAAACACTCTTACGAAATAGTATCAGCAACATCAAAATAGTCATATGTATCTTTGATGTACTTTTTTATTTCTTCCAAGCATTGAGCAAAATCAACATCTCTATTGTGTCGACGTGCATTTTGAATCTCAATAGCTGATTACAATAACAAAATCTTTGAAGCATAAATTTGGAAAATTGGGATGAATTTCAGAAATGTTAAACCTGATGTAGGCCTCCATTTTGCACTTGGTGAGTACTTCTTACCCCATACTAGTGTTTTCCCATAAATCATTTTTATATGAAATTGATGTTGGAAGATAATGTCATTAAATTTTTCATTGAACCTTTCTTCACCATGCAATCCCATAATAAATCTTCGCATGTCAACAGTCTCCTCCAACGTTAGTACAATAGGCTCTGGACTGTATGTGTTTGTAATAATTTCAGTTAATGATGGAAGAATGAAAAAAATATTCCTCCCCAACATCATTGCAAAATTACCAAACATTTGATCAATATGGTCATGTGTATGTCCAACAAGCAAGAAACCAACTTTAACCTTCTGAAAATTTCCCAATTCAACAAGCATGTTTAGATAACCAAACACGATCCAATTGCAGATACATAACTCGAGGGAGATTTCCATACCAATGAGTAAATCACATGGTGAATTATGATGATGGTCAAATTTCCATCATTATAAATATTTGGAGTTGTAAAGTAAACCCTTGGGGACATCTGACCATTAAAAACCATACAACCCACCAAGAGAAACTAAATAAAATTTTCATCCTTTAAAATATTTGGTACACAAACAAAATGTGGAAAAATTGTTTGTTTTTTATCCATGCCATCAATTATCAAACCCAAATACTAATGTGGATCATCATAACATTTCTTGCAATGTTTGTATAACTTTTTCCGTTCAATTGATTGTTGATTGCGATGTTCTTGAAGCTCATTGATTATGGAATCTACAAATAAAATAAAAATAAATCATTGATGAGATCTTATAATTGATATGTATAAGAGAAAACATAAGTAAAGACGCACATCTTTCTATCCCTTTTGATTTATCCCTTCTTTATTTAAGAAAAACACATATACTACAAAACCCCATGCTTGACCTCTTAGGAATACAGACATTGTTGAACTCTATTTTCCATAGTCTTCTAAAATATGCATATCCGATGAACTTGTTATTTTTGTTGGAAAATGGATTATGGTTTTCATTGATGTCAAAAGGAGTTCAATGATGACAAAGGAATAACCAGGAAAATGTTGGAAAGAGTGAACTCAGTGAAAGTGGAAGAAAAGAAAAAGGTAGTAATGGAATGGCATGGAATAGATGATGATGTGGCATGAAGTCAAAAGTCATTGCTACATTATGACATCGCTTTGGAGAAATATGGCAATTGGTAAAAATCAGGAAATTGACTAGTTATGGATAAACAATCAAAACTGGTCTAAGAGGGTATAAGGGAATGACCGCCCAAAATCATGGGTTAGAGTAAATTCTGACAACACATAGGGGTCTTATATATTTGTGTTTGTTCTATTTGACCATGTCTTCAGATTATCTTAGAAGCAGTCGAGGAAGAAGTTATGGAATTGCCAAAACAAAGTTTTAGGCAGATTGGACAAAACTAAGGAAATTTGTCTAAGTTTCATAACAAAATGTTGGAAGACTATTTTCAAATGTCCTCCAGAAGATGTTTGTATGTCAGTAAGATCTAAAATATGACATGATACTTCTACCTGGTGAAATGGCTATCCAACCATGGAATTATATTCTCATTTGGTTCTTACATGAACAAATTATCAACCTATCAAAAATAAGAAAGATGATAGTTTGCATGTTGATATTAAATTGCCTAAGTGTTAAAGAAAATAAATCACATATCCAACGGTCACGAAGAATCCCACACGAGATCCGACGGTTAAGGATCATTTCCACAAAAGATGGGCAGAAAAGGTGAAGTTCAGCAAAAGAGTATAGATTGACGGTAGAGATAAGATCCACAATAAATATACGATCGTAGGAGGATTCCACAAAAGAATGAGTGTGAAAGAAGAAATCTCAATCGATTCAAGATATCACTGACTAGGAGTGAACCGACATAAATCAACGGTTCAGATGGAAAGTGGAAGAAGAAAAGCGGAATATGGAAAGCGTCTATTGGAAGAATATGAATTTTAGTTTCGAAAAGTGCAAGTGCCGAGTTCCGATTCTCGAACTAGAATCCGAAAGACAAGAACATAGAAAATTTCATTTCAAAACATTAAATATTTGATTTTGAACCGGAATTCAGAACCCGGGAAATGGAAGTTCAAGCGAAGAGTAAAATAAAGTTAAGACTTCCAATTCTGAAAATCTAGAAGTCGTAAAGGTGAAGTTCGAAAATCAAAAAAGGTGGAGCTCACAGAGACTGAAAGTCAGAGAGCCGACTTCTGAAACCCGAACATAAAATCAGGAAATCATTTAGGTGGAAATACAAAATGAGGAAATCCGAAAAGTGTTGGAAGTGTGAAAAAGGAATGATTGAAAAGCAGAAATATTGAAATGATATTTGGGAAAAGTCACGTTTCCAATGTCCAATTTCCACATTAGATCTACGGTCACGGAAAAAACCCAGAATGAGATCAACAACTCAGGATGAATGTAGAAATAAAAAGTGTGAAAATTCACAACTCAAGATCAGACAGTCGATATTAGAGGTGAATGAATATCAATGGCTACAGTAGATTTTGTTGTTCAACATGTAGGTGCGTTAACCACCGAGATGCGAGAGAAATCGTAAAAACAGTCTATGTTTGTTTTGTTCTCCACCATTGATTGAGGTGTTTGAAAGATCCAACACCTAAGAATGAGTTCTCCCATTAGAAAAACTAGGTCTATAACTAAGAATACTATATGTGAAATTATTGTTGAAACCAGGTTTGTGATAACCAGATCAAAATTCCTATTTTCCGGAGGTCCATCCAAAAATGTTAAAGAAGAATGTCCATGGGAAACTCATTGATGGAAGGTGAAGCCCGTGTTTTGTGAGAGAAATATGTCTAGATGAGCCTACGATGAAGATAGTCTGCAGAGAGTCTACATAGGAGGAAAAGAATCCCATAGGCATTGGAGAAAGAGAAGCCCGAAGGTATGAATATCGGAGTATGCCCACTGGTGGATGAGAGGAAGTCCACAGGCATTGGTTTGATGAAACCCATGATCAGAGAATAAATGTGCTCACAAATCAGAAATGATCAAGAAATTTTTGATTAATTATGTAATTAAAATCGTTAATAACAAAGTTTTTAATAGGTGTCAGGATGAAAGGGCATGATATGTTTTGAAGAGATGCATGAATATATATTTAATCAAGAGATTAAAGAAAATGAGTGGGTGTCTCTATGTTTTAGATGATAGTGGAAGAAAAAAAGACCAGCGGGTGTGATAGAGAATGGAGGGAAGACAAATATAACATATTACATAAAACATATTAGGGTGGGAGGGTGGCGTTAGGGCAGGAAACAGGTCTACAGGGGGTTGTAACCTCCTTCCTAGTGGTAGCTGGTAAATAAGGCGTTGTAGCATCTTGTCAGTTGTAGCTGGAAAAGCCAGGGGGTCATAGCCTCCTACTAGTGGTAGCTTGTAAATAGAGTGTTGTAGCATCCTTTCAAGAGTATCTAATAAATCAGGGTTTCATATCCTCCTAATAGTTGCTGATAAATAGGGCGTGATACCATCCTTGCCTGTAGTAGTAGAGAAAACTATTTGTAAGTAACAATTTTGTAGTAATAGGAACTGTTGGTGGTTTACCCATTTGAGCTTACACGATAAATTTGTGTTCTATGTATTCTTATTGTGTATATGTTTTTTAATAAGTGAAATGAATAAGTGGTTAAAATGGTAAAAATTTAACAATACTTATTCACCCCTCCTCTCAGTATTGACCAATATTCCAACAATTTCCTTCGGCCTCATGAACAAATTCCTTGTACAAGTTGTAGATTTCCTACCTTGAGAAATTATCTGGAATGTGTATGGTTTATTTATTCGACATACTCTCTCCACGCTTAGAAAAGAAGTCACGCATCCACGATATTGCAATATTTGTTATTGGCCCACTAGCTTGTGCATGATATTATTTAGAATAAAAAGTGGGATCGTTTTCTAACCTTGTCTGGATTCTTGAAAGTCTAACATTACCAATAGAGTGAAATCTTTTGAATGCCCTTATGCAAAGCAAAATACTTTCAATGTAATAATCATAGCCTACCTTTGTGGAATTCATGCACCCCACTAAATATGAATTTTGCATATTTTTTGCATCGAAAGATATGTTAGCCTTTTATCCAAGGCACGATTGAAGTGCATCTATTTCAAACAATGTTTTTGGAAACACTTACTCAAAATTATATCAGTAAGAGAACTTGGAATCGTGAGCAAACATTTTCTAGACCTTGTATAACTACAATGCTTTGGATTGATATAATATGGTCTAGTCCTACATTTTATATTTCTCATTGGTACAATTTACCTTTGTCTTTCATGTATCATTGCATAATCCTCGTTTGAATGAGTATCCTTATCACTATGAGGATATCATCTATCTCATTGACATTACCATCACCAAATTTAGTAGGATAATGATTATCCTCATTAGTATCATGTTAATCACTTGAGGTTAAATCAACATAATAATCAATTGGTAAATTCACCACCTGAAGGTTCATCCTCACCAAAATCATATTTCTCTTTAAAATACTCGCTTGGAGAAAAAATCATCATCGGTGGCATCAAAATAATTTCTTGGAGGAAAATCATCTTCATCATTATTATTTACTTCATCCTCACCAAAATCATCATTTCTCCCATTAAAATCCTCGTTTTGAGGAAACTTATAATCGGTTCCCTCAAAGTCATCTCTTAGAGGAAAATCATCTTCATCACTATTGTTTCCTTCATCCCCATTGAAATGATCGTCTGTCCCATTAAAATCCTCACTAGGAGGGAAATCATCATCGGTGCCATCAAAATCATCACTTGGATGAAAATCATTTTCACCATTATTGGTGCCTTCATCCTCACTAAAATATTCATCTGTCCCATTAAAATCCTCACTTGGAGGAAAATCATCATTGGTTCCATCAAAATCCTTGCTTGGAGGAAAACCATCTTCAAGTCCATTGTTGTTTCCTTCATCCTCACCAAAATCATCTTCTGTCTTATTAAAATCCTTGCTTGAAGAAAAATCATCATCAGTGCCATCAAAATCCTTGTTTCCAGGAGAAAAATTATCAGTCCCATTGAAATCCTCACTTGGAGGGAAATCATCAGTAGTTCCAATAAAATACTCGCTTGGAGGAAAATCAGATACAACATTATTGGTGCCATCATTCTCGCCAAAATCATCGTTAGTCCCATCAAAATCTTCACTTGGAGAAAATTCAAATTCGGTTCCTTGAAAATCCTTGCTTGGAGGGAAATATTGGCTAAGAGGAAAATCATCATTGGTGCCTTCAAAATCCTCTCTTGGAGGAAAATCATCGTTGGTGTCTTGAAAATCCTTGCTTGGAGGTAAATCTTGGCTAAGAGAAAAATCAGCGTTGGTTCTTTAAAAATCCTCGCTTGGAGCAAAAATCATCATTGGTGCATTGAATATCATCGCTAGAGGAAAATTGTCATCATCTTGCTCAATGTCATCAAAATATCCACTTGGAGGATGGTATTCATTATCATTATTACTACCTTTAAAATCCTCGCTAGGAGGAAAATCATCATCCCTTCCTCTCAAATCCTCAATCGAAGGAAAATTTCCACCATTTCTAGATATTGAGATAATTTCATATGAGTCCATGGATTTTTACTAAAATATATAATGGTGCATATACAACTCTCCTCATACAAGAAGTAGAATGGTGCAACTGTAAACCTCCAACAAACATATAGTGAAAATAACTATTTTTTCTCTCCAAAATACCCCCCCAAAAATTTCCCTCCAAAATTCCCCCCCAAGAATTTTCCTCCAAAATTTTGCCTCAAAATGAAATCACACATTTGTAACACATTAATACAATTAATAAAGTTAATGCTATATTTCATATAAAGAAATTGTAACAATATTAACTAAATCACATATACACTATGCTCTATAAATTTTGTAATAATATATTTTTTATTTACATTAATTTTTTTATCCCACACTCATAACACAAGTAAAAATTCATTTACTGCCATCCTATTTAAAATTAGTAATAATGCATTAGAGAATTACTATTTTCATTTTCTTTCTATGCATATTTGAATTTGGAGCAATTTAACAGTGTTTTGGAGGTTAGTTTTCTTATAATAAATTTGTTTTCTTTTTATCTTGTTAATATTTTTTTCTTTTATCATTCTTTTGTAATCCCACATTCATGTAGTGGTTAATTAGACTTAATATATGCAACATAAATGTGATTTGGTTTCTATATTCATCTCTTGCAACACAATGATTACAAACATTGCAGCAATCTACAAGGATTTTAAAGACCAGCAAGGAGATTTTCAAGGTTATTTTAATTTACATTTTTGTGCAATGTAATTTTTTTGTTTATTTTAGATTGGAGTGCCCTTTGGATGCACAAGTGTTAAATTTAATTTTTTTTTTTAATTTTTTTTTTCTTTTTGGCTTCGTCTTCCCGTTGGATACATTTTGCTTAAATTTAATGGAATTTTTTTTGTGGGGATTGGACTTGCAAAGGCGCCCACAATTTACGTTTTCTTTGGGTTGTTGCACCCCTAATGGAAATAGGGACTATGCACCCCTATGAGACACGAGGAGATCCTATCCTGAGAACCCTTTGGGTTCCCAAAGCACGTACCTAATAGGGCGTTCGATTCTCATAATCAAGTGGCCCTATTGAGTATGTGGGTGAATAATTTTCCTACATCAGAATTTGGGGTAGAAATAGTGTTCACTTACTGCCCAGGATAGTACCACATAGGATTGTGCTCTAGGGAATTTATTTTTAGACTATTCTTGATGAAGTGTTTCAAAAGCTCACATCAACCAAGAGAAAGGGTTGGCCTAAATTTTCCCCTAGTTTGGGATTCTTGACTTTACAAAATTATACACATGCTTCCATTCTTGGTAAGGCAATCACTACAATGAACTTAGGCGAAGCCCCCAAAATAATAAATGACCCTAATTCATTATTGGCCAATAATTTTGTTCAAGAACACATGAAGACCACATATGTTCATCAGAAAGACCCTGATGACTCAATCTATCAAGGATCCAATGATTTTCTAGAAATAGTAAGCGGAATCCCTTCCCCTTAAGAGAATCTTCATTTTCCAATACCAAAAGGAGCTCAAAGCATCAGTGTTACACTATAGAAAGCTTCAATTGACCATGGAAAAGAATGGAAGAAAACAAATAGCTCAGAGGGAAGCAAAGGATTCATTGGCCAAAAAAATTTCTACTCTTGTTGATCAGTAAAAATATAAGGGAAAGTTTGTTTTTGAATATCCCATAAGATCCCAACCTTCATATTCTCTCCTAGCCTTGCTAAGGTCAGTAGAGATAAAGAAAATATTAGAAAAAATGAGCTGAGAAGTGGAAGAACATGTAGTAGTTCCTTTTCCACAAACAAAGAAACAAAAGGTTAAGGAAACACTTCCACATGTCCAGTTACAAGTAGCAGCTCCGAAACCTCCACCATAGAGACAAAGGATAGAACATCCACCTCTGCAAGTTGATCTAATACAATAGGTTGATCCACCACCTCTTGCAAATATTGATGTGCAGGAGATTGAAAGTGATCTTGAGGAGATCTCTACCTCCACTTATGTATGCCTGGTCACAATTCCTACCATCTTCCCACCAACTATTTCAACAAAGCACTCAGCTAAGAATCTTTTGAAAATGTAATTCCCAGACATACTTTTTTCTGAGATTAATCTCTCCTAATTTCTTACTTCTACTAATGGTACATGCGTAGTATCCTTATATATGCTTATTGCTATCCCTTTTTCTACTTATCCATTTTTTCAGCAGCATTTTAGTTGTCAACCGCCTCTACCCAATTGACACCTTCACCATCCCATTCATTGTTCTCACAACCTAGTAGCTCTTATATCGCTACCACTTCTCCTGAACCTATAACTTGTGTTCCTATTTCCACCTTTTCACCCCCTGCCTCCACACATTATACTACTATTCCCTTAGTCAGTATGTCAATCCCTACCCCTGACACTTCCCAGCCTTCCCCTATAGTCACAATCTTAGAAGGAGCCATTTCAATAGTTGAGGAAGTGGAAATTTTGGAGATCATGCAGTTGTCTCATTGGGGGAGTACTTTTGGAGTAGAAAAGAGAAAGTTGTAGTAAAAAAGGATAAAAAAGATATAGAGAGGGGACCTTTAAGACATATTCAGTACCAAACTAGATCATATGGAAGAGAGCTTCCAACGATGTCAAGAAGGAGTATTTAGAGACTGCAGCTGCCATGGGGGCCTTTGTAGGAGAAGATTATGATTTAGTTTCCTTTCTCAATAAGGAATTTGAGGAAGAAGAATGGGAGCTGAAGAGGTCTAAGAAGGATTAGGAACAAGAAAATTGACAACACCAACATGAATTACAGGACTTAAAGCAACTCCATGACCAGGATTATCTTCTCAAGCAACAACTGGAAAAAGCACAATGATTGAATGATACACACACTCAAAATATTTCCACCCTTGAAGAGAAACTCAAAGAGTTTCAATTTATATCTTTCGATTCTTCATTTTCTAAGTTCAAAGAGGAGGATTTCAAGAACTTGTCTTATAATATTCTTGCTGGCCTTTATTAGCGAATGGTTGGTCTCTTTGAAGGACAAAGTGAGACACAAGAAACATATAATGCATTCAAGCACCAATATGATCTCCTCTATTATCATAGTCTAATGAGGAATGAAGCAATGAGAGCCTATGATACTTTGTTGGATTTGCAAGAATACATTAGAGATAGACCTAAGGATCTACCAGTCCTAGACAAGATTAAGATGAAAAGAATCCATATTTCACTAGAAACATGGAAAAATTTCTATGAACTGTTAGAGTCCATCATTCAAGATGGATAGGTGGCATGTAAAAAGAAATGGTTAACCTCATAAAATTTGTTAGGTTTTCTAGACTTGCCACTAATGGATCCGATTGAATATGCTCTTCCTCCGAAGCTCAAACTATAATAGATTGAGAGGGATTTTCCAAAGTCTAAGGAGAATAATAAAAAAGTTAGTTAGCTTCACCTGGCCGAAATCAAAGATTGGATCGAGTCACCTCTCACATCGCATATGAGGATTGAACTCTTCCTTTAAGAATGGGGAAAGTTTAAGAAAAGAGAGATTGGATCCTTGATTTGCAAGTCCCAACTACAGCTTGAATATACATAATTTATCGGATGTATTTTCCAAGTGGCAGTATGCCCTTGGAAAATATTAAAATTAATAATTTGTAACCTCATATCTTGGGAGTATTTTATTTCTTTGTAACATATTGTAATAATTATTTAAAGAGGAGAGATGTCTCCCAAGAAAGGTGGCTTGCAGGAGTAACTCTACGAGACTATAGGAGAAAAGGGACCACAAAGGACAGACCAGAGATGCTCTATGATTTCACATGGTTGTAATTTTTTACAATTTTCAATAAAAGTTAAACTATTTCTTATGTCATATTTTTGTTTTTCATTAAATTTATTTAGTGAATTCTGGTTATTCTTTTATCTTCCTGAAAAATTGATCAAATGTTTCTTATTTATCAAACACACTAATTACTATATTGATTTTCCATTACAATGTTAATGTGTTGATTATGAATTGAATAGATGTTTTTATTTAATTCATATACCATGAATTTCAACCATTGAACAATCACTTCTTCCAATACTTATTTGTGAATTAGTATCACTCTGATAGAGAAATTATATACATATTACTTTTGGATAAAGTAGTACAATTGTATTTGTTTCAGTTTCATTCAAAGTTTGCAAAGAACATGCCTGATTTATATTTCTATATGTTGCGTTAATCTTTTCTTGTCACCAAGTATAGATATAATTGTTCTATTTAAATTTATCCACAAGTATTGTACTAGGTTTTTTAGATAGTATAGTCCTCATCTACTTCAAAATGTTCCTAGGTCTTCCCTAGAGGAAGAGCAGATCCATTTGGATATGAAAAATTTTGTGCTAGTGGAGGCCTTATATCCATAGGAGCTAGTTATCTCAAACAACTTGGGGATAGAATCATCTATGTGTGGGATCGATTTGAATCCTTTATGGTTGGAATATATTTTCTTGTTGATTTCCTTGTAGTTTATCCAACAACATAAATCCTGGGCCATCAACAGGGAGACAAGCGAAGTATTGGCTCAATGTTAAGAGGATCGACCTTAATCCCCTTCTTAGAAACTATAAATCCCAATAAACGACCTACTTTCACGCAAAAGATGCACTTCTGAGGATTCAACCGAATGTGATAACAATAACATATCTCGAAAAGCAAGCAAAAATGCTATGGATGATCCACTCTCAAAACATAGGGACCAAGTAAATCGTCCAGATAAACTTCAATAATTCACTTAAGATCATGAAAAGAAAAGGTCATTTCCCATTGAAACGTAGCTTCGACCGACATTTTTAAGGCTTAAGGGCATTTTCCGATATGTAAAATTTCCCCAAGGACAAATGAAATTTGTCTTGTGTTGGTCCTCAGGTTTGATTTAAATCTGATTGTATACTAAAAAATAATCCATGAATGAAAATACCTCGCTTTCCACAGACTCATCCAAAATATGGTCGATGAATGGTGTGGGGAAGCTATATTTAGGACATGCCTTATTAAGGTCTCTAAATTCAGTGCACACCTAGATGGTTCCCTACTTCTTATCAACTAGAATGGGGTTGGATAACCATTTATTCAAGGGGACCAGATAGATAAATCAATTCTTAATGAGATTATCTATCTCTTCCTTAATGGAAGGTGCCTTACAGGGATTCATCGTGTGTAAACATTGTTGATGTTATCAGGAATATATCATCTTCTGCGAACAGAAGTTGTTCCGCTAGTCTAAATGGTTCAGATCCAGAACAAATGAGTGAATAACTCAGTTTAAGACTTTCCCTGAATGCTATAGATGCCTAGAATGTAACTATGATGAAGGACCTGTATACCTGTAAAACATATAAAACATGCAAAGACATCAAAGCTACCAGAAAATCATCTATACATCCATATTGGTTACTAAGGAATCCAATAACATATATGTGAGATTAACACAATAAACATGTGGGAAGGAAATCAACTTTGCATTAGAAAATAAATGAAAGAGCTTACAAACATGTTCCTTAGTGTCAATGCACTCCTTAACAAGATTATCACCTTGTCCTCGATAGCTCTAAATTGCTCGACCATTTCTCTCTGATGGATTATGCTAGGGTATCAATTCAACAACATAACTTTTCTTTTCATCTTTCTCCTTCAACCATGGAGTATGAGCTTGTATTTATAGGGCTCAGATGGATAGGAATGGTTGAGATATTGGTGGGTGCTAGTGGCCATAAGATCCTACAAAGAGGGATCTCGACCTTAACCAACCGAAGTGAGTAGGGATAATGTTAGACATGAGGCTCTTATTCTAGAAGCCTCAAGAAGCCTCCTTTTTTTCACTTTTTAACAAGGGCACCGCTTATATCCCTTTATGACACAGAGGTGATAGGTAAGAACCACACCAACAACATCGGTTAAAGGTGGTGGCACCACCTGGTTCTCACACAAGGTACCGCTTATCTGCTTGCAGGTAAGAGCGGTGCTACAATTTTGTATGTTGAAACCAACACCTAGCGCAGAACTCACTTCAAGTTTGGGATTTTGAGGGAAAATGTCTATGTTAGGGATCCTATCACATGTTGGTGATAGATTTTGAGTGTAACAAAATTCCCCCCAAAGCATGAGTCAAGAGGGATATGATAGGCAAGAGCTTTGATAGAGCAAGTTATCGATTCAAGCTAAGAACCAGCTTGATCGGAGAGTGTCATCAAACAGGCATATGCAATACATCAATACTTTGACTCATGAATAGATGTAACTTCATCATGGCTGTAGACCAATACAAGACAGATCCATGAGAGGAATAAAAAACCATGGCTACTAGAATACAATGTAGATACATGTGATAGATGACTCAAACTTGGACATAGCTACAAGTTATACAATGTATAGCTATGTCATATAGATGAAAATTTGAGCATAGCCACGACCATACAAATATGGATCCATGTTGGTAATTCATACAATATACTCCATTGCAACCTGGGGAGCAAGATATGGGCGCTTAACAAATACCCAGGGTCTTCGTCTCGTCTTCCACGAAGTACGATTCTATCCATGTGATTACAATGATCTGAAGTAGAACATGGTAGAAACCACTTGATTATGCATCAATGATGAGAACCGTTAACAACTGTGAGGGAGATCACCATTGATATCAATGATTCCCAAGGTACTCTAGTAAAATCTACTAAGTGTGAATAGATGTTTTGATGTCGAACACTCAGTCGAATCTATCGATCAAAGGCCAATGATGTGAACCTATGTCAAGAGTGAAAGAATCTGTGATTAAGGAAAACAAATATCAAGGTACTAAATTTTGTTTTGAAGACTAATTACTGAATGATGAGCTGATGTCTATAGGAATAGTCTAGTTGAAGGAGGGCCATGATGAATCCCACATCAATGACATGAAACTTGGAACAAAGTTCTGGAATATCATAGATAATGTAACCATAGGACTGACTCAAAGTACTAACACAAAGGCTATTTTAACTATAGAGGAAAACTTATTTCTTCCTTTGAACATTGGGCAGCACGAAAAAAGACTTGGAAGCATGACTAAACTAGACAGATACACAATGCGACACTGGACAATGCATTCTTTTGTAAAAATAAAAAGGAGTGACATGGAAGTGGATTGAATTGTAAGTTAGTTGAATACCCAATTGACTGAATGATATGTAGATAAGTGCCATGTTCAAAGGTGACAAACAATTGCCATTGTATTTGCAAAATGATTCCCTTCCCCTAATTCCCCCATCATGATTGATGAGTGCCTCTTTTCATTTTTATGAGTTCAAAGAGGGTAACAAACACTCATTTAAGCCCGACAGAAGACAAGTCCATTCCCATATATTTCACGAACCTGAGAAAGACGGGGTTCATTCCCAAAAAAGGGTCTCTCAGTGTTTAGTTTAACAAGTCCAATGAAAGAAAACTTGGTATCATTCATATTTAGAAAGTCTGAACAAAGACAAAAGATAACTCCAAAGGGTCCTTTTTCATAAAATAGTCTATCCGAACCAAAAAAGAGATAACCTACCGTCGGAGAGACAACTCTTCAAATACTTTTACGAGTATGAAGAAGACAAGTACTCGGCAATCTTTTCATATTTAGGTAGTCCAAAAAGAGCTTAAAGGAGACTCCATTAGGTCCCTTTTTAATGATGAACAGTTTTACGAGCCTAAAAAGAATAAGAAAAAAGACTCGAAACTTTGATACTGAGTTATGAGAGCGTGACCAAAGTATCAAAACAAACGCTCGAGGACTTTTTCTGTTTTAAATAAATACAAAAAATTCAAAAACAAACTCCATATATTTTTACTGTTTTCATTTCTACCCCTATAAAACTCAATAGCAACGTTAATTTCTCGAAAAATGACTTTTAATGAGTCATATGGATGGATTTTGTAATGATAATGATTTTAAAATATTAAAATGACATTAAAAAACCCTAAAACTAGCTATAAAAGTCATTTCAAATAGTAAAAATCAAAACATTTCACTATTTACCACTAGTCAAGAGCAGTTTGGAGCAACTTTGAGCCATATCTTTAGCTGTTGATTCTGGGAGATACAACTATCTGATTTGAGCGTCGTTAGAGCCAAGTAAATGACAAAACCCTAATATTTCACTTTTAAGTATTTATTTTTTATTTTAGGAGGGTTTTTGGCCATTTTAGACAGGCCCTAAACTTAAAATGCGGGCACCGCTCATACCCCTTACGAGATAGGAGATGCACGGTGAGAACCACACCCATTACATTGCGCTTAGGAGGTTCCATCGCTCTATGCAAACAGTTCTTAGGCGATGCCAGCCGTGAGCTTGGAAAAATGCATGGATAAGAAAAAATAATCAAATTTTAATTGATTTTAATGATTGTTCATGTTTCTAACTAGTCCATTAATGGTTTTTGGCAGTTTTTCAGCGCTAAAAAATGGTGATATGGAAGGAACGATAGCATGATGATGATGATTCCCTTGCCGAAAGAAATGTGGGATGTATATCTACATTGAGGAACTATGGCCTCCTCAAATTCTTTCGCACACCTAGTATGGTATCTCATGAGAGATTGCTGGAGTATATATTCCATATGTGGAAACCAAAACAAAAATACTTCGAGGTGGAGACACATGTGTTGACCATTGAGGTAGAAGACATATAATTCTTCACCGGATTATCAAGACGGGGTGCCCCGATTTCATTGACTGGTTCCCGTGGAGGGGATGTGACTACCCAGGAGCTGATTAACCATTATTGTCTTTCCAGTACTAGAACTTCAAGGAAGAATATTCCCATCAAGGCAATGAGGGATTCTCCTCTTCACACTCTTCTTTTCACCATGCAGAGGATGGCTAGGATTCCCCAATGGAATTGCCAAATTTGTTATCAGGAATATATCACATTCTGTGGAAGGAAGCTATTCCTCTAGTCTGAATGGTTCAGATCTAGAACAAATGAGTGAATAACTCGGTTGAAGACTTTCCCTGAACATTATAAATGCCTGGAATGTAACTCTAATGAAGGACCTGTATACCTGTAAAACATATCAAACATACAAAGACATCAAAGCTACCAAAAAATCATCTATACATCTATATTGGTGACTAAGGAATATAATAACATATATGTGAGATTAACACAACAAACATGTGGGAAGGAAATTAACTTTTCTTTAGAAAATAAATGAAATATCTTACAACCATGTGCCTTACTATCGATACACTCCTTCACAATATTAGCACCTTGTTCTCGATAGCTCCAACTTGCTCCATAATTGCACTCTGATGGATTATGCTAGGGTATCAATTCAATAGCATAAATTTTCTTTTCATCTCTCTCCCTTAACCATGGAGTATGAGCTTGTATCTATAGGGCTCAAATGGATAGGAATGGTTGAGATATTGGTGGGTGAGGTGGCCATAAGACCCTACAAAGAGGGATCTCGACCTTAGCCAACCCAAGTGAGTAGGGATAAGGTTAGACACGAGGCCCTTGTTCTAGAAGCCTCAAGAAACCTCATTTTTTCACTTTTTACCAAGGGCACCACTTATACCCCTTTATCACAAAGTGGTGATCGTTAATAACCGCACCAACAACATAGGTTAAAGGCAGTGGCACCGCCTAGTTCTCACACAACTAGTGCGGTGCTGAATAAGGTACCACTTATCTGCTTGAGGGTAAGAGCGCTGCTGTAATTTTGTATGTTGAAACCAACACCTAGGGCAGGATTCCCTTCAAGTTTGGGATTTTGAGGGAAAATGTCTATGTTAGGGATCCTATCACATGTTGGTGACATATTTTGAGTGTAACAATTGAACAGGCTTAGCATCAGGTTACACTTTAATGTCATGCTCGACAACCCGAGAGTCTATTCCTGACATATCCTTATATGACCAAGAGAAAAATAACGAAATTGTTTAAAGAGCTCAATCTATGCCTTAACTTCATTAGGAGAATAGTATTCCCCAATGTAAACATTTTCTATTTTCTATGGGTTTCAAATGGAATCACTATGGAAGGATGAGAATCGACCATTCCAAGGGTAGTCAATAAATCCTTTCTCTGTGAAGGTAAAGTCTAAAGGACTTCAAGAGATGACATCGCGCAAGGGCCCTGACCCAAATCCTCGACAATAGAATAGTGTTAGGTGGCTTGAGCATTAGGATTGAGCCTTGAGCACTTTAGGAATCCTTTACGAATGTGTGTGTTGTGCCCTTGCTCAACAGCCTTAAAAAACATTATTTCATCAAACAAAATCCTATTTTGTTTTCATGAAATGTTCGAATTTCCGGAAGAAAATATAATGAATCACCGGCTACTGAAACAATGAGATTCTGCGAGCTACTGAATCAGTGAAATTTTATGTTTTTTAAGCAACCTTTGGAAACCATAGGTTATTTGAAAAAATCACCATTATCAAGTTATTATTTTGGATAGATTTACATTAACATTCAAAGGATAAGTATTAATAATTTCCATATCTAGTTTTACTATAACCTAATCTGGAAACCTTATCCAAGAATTTATCACTCGATCTTTACCCTTTTGATTTTTTTATTATAGCCATTTATAAGGTTGCGAACTTGGATGATTGATCATAGCATGGTTTGGCATGTTATCATAGGTTTTGTTTGAATATTAATTAATGGGTATGTGAGATCGGTTGATTGAAAATTAGACATGACCTAGAATATCAAAAGCTTAATGATTTAGGCAAACGCGTCTTATCCTAGGTTTATTATTTAACATCCGAATCATATTTGCTCATGTTATTAATGTTTAGGGTTGCTTGTTATAATATTCCCCATGCTATGAGGATTTGATTTTAGGTTTCATGGTTATGACACGTTCTATCTAAAGCTTGTATTCTAACCTTTGAGTCTTACATAATCCAAGCGCAAATATTAATCCCGACCTTATATGATATGATCTGTATTGTGACTTATATTATTGCATGCAAAGGGTCGAAGTTGACATGATGGTTATGCTACGTGCCCCATGTAGTTTATTTGCCACCTTCGAAGGTAATGCTATTATACTTTAAGGTCTGAGCATCAACATTCAAAGGTTTTAATCCTTACTATTGCTTCGACCCATGCCATCGCCTCCAAAGTTGATCCACCTACTGTAAGGTTGATTTTCCATCATTGCACTTGTACTTAGTTCTATCTTTCACATTCAATTTCGAGTACGTAACCAACATTGTGGCTTCATGATCGGTTAACACCTGTATTATATGTAAGCAGTGGTCTCATGTCAATGATCCTAGGTAAATAATGGCAAGATCAGTTTAATAGGGAGTTGTTTGCCATCATTTCTCATTGCAACTGCCTTGTTTTGTTATCATTCCCTTCATGCCGAATTTTAAGGATTTTCGGCTGCATTCGCTCATGGTGCAGTCGTTTTATGAATGTATAGGGTTGTAGTGCTTAGGGTTTTTGCTGGGTCCATGCCTTGAGTGCTCACTCTTTGGTTCTGTGTCGTGTTGTGAGCTCGAATACCTTGTCTGGGTGATTTTGCATACCTATGTACAGTCAGTCATGGCGCTGGTGGTGAGAGTCGAGCCCTGTGAGATGAAACTACTTGTTTCGAATCCTGAACTGTTAGCAAAGGTCAAGACTATCGGGTGGTTTTCGTTTGTCACTAAGTTCTTCGATTCGAACCCCAAAGTCACGAGGGTGTTTGCTGTGTCCTTGGTCGACTTTCAGGCTAAGGTAGGTGACCTCTGTTTTTGAGTGGATGAGCAATTAGTTGCGCTTTCCACTGGTCTGTCACTATCAGGCAAGAGGTGGTTTAAAAATAAGCGAATGGACATTATTGAGTGGCTGAAATTACTTAAAAACCCTTGTCAAGAGGTATCGTTCTGAACTCGAGTAGCGCGTGTTTGTGCAAAAAAATGTTTCTAAGGCCAGAGAAACAAGCTAACACACACTCAAGATAAAATTCAATAAAACAGATAAGGTTTAGGGTTTCTGTAGTGTTTTAATGGTTATAAGCTTTAGGAACTATCAGGGAATACATTCAGAAACAAAATAACAACTAGATCATAAACAAAAGATGATAAAGATGCATGATATATCAACAAGATCCCATAGAAAGAGTATGCTGAAGTTCATACCTAACAGACAAGCATTACCAGCAAATACACATTAACCAGCAGTGAATATATCTATTAAGAAACTAAAAAAGTTTAATAATGAATCCAACACAGAAAAAACTGAAGGATAAAATTCATGTATATCTCATAATTTCATCAGCAAATGCTTATAAGAGTCACAATACTTAGCTATGAACAAGTTTGAAGATACAAACAGTCTGCAGACCTCCTATAGCTCCCAAAAATCAAAACCCTCTAAATGACTTTCCTCTCTCTGTAAATAGAGTTTCTTTACAAAATAATTTGGGTCTAAAACCCTAACTACCTCCATCAACTCGCTGAGGTAAGGTAAAAAGTACAAACTTACAAAATTACAAAATATGCTAATAATAGTAAATCATTAACATATGTGTTTATCAAAAGATAACAACTAACTAAATGAACAACTGTTTAATAGCCTTTTCGCTTCCTCAGCTAAGAGGGCAATGCCATCTAGTGCTTGATCCTTCCTTTTAACTTTCTTTTGCTTCTGCTCCATGTCATTAATCTTCTTGATGAGCTCCTTGTTTCTTTGTTGTAGGTCCTGGACTGTCTTCTCCAACTTTGTGGAATGCATGTCAGTAGCTCTTTTCCTTTTGAGAACCTCTTTGGATACTTCTGATAGCTCCTGGAAATTATTATGGACATCCTGTAGTTCTTCTATAAGCCCTATGTTAACTTTCATTAACCCATCATTAACATCCTGTAAGTATTTCATCTGTTGCTTATACTGCTGAATACTTTCCTGCAAGTTTTCTTCATCAAAACTAGGGATCTCAGGTATATTTGCATCCTTCATTAAAAAGCCTGATAAATCAGTAGGAATACTAGCCTCTTTTATAGTTCCTGCTTCCCTGAGTATAAGCTCATCTTCTTCTTCCCACTCTTGATTTTCAACAGGACATATTTTTGCTTTCTCTTCTTGCTGTTGTTTTAAGAGTTTATCTTTTATCTCAAATATTATTGCAGATAATTTAGATGTAGGTTTGCTTGAATCTTTTAATGATTTTGATGAACTCTTGACTTCTGCAGGATGTACATAAGGAGCTTTTACAGCTGCTGGCTTCTTCCCTTTTCTGCTAGATTTCTTAATTTCTGGATTTTCATCAGGAAATACATCATCTAACACAGTAACTTCATTTGTGTTTAACCTGGGATTGAGCAATTTTTTCATGTTCAGTCTTAGCTTGTTCTTTGACGTAGTTTTAGGTCTCCAATATGATGTTTTTTCTCTCGGCATTTTCAGCTCCTTTCCTTGATGCTGGATAGCAACCAATTCCACTACTTCAAGTTTACTCCTCTTTCTGTTAGGTTTTGTTACTTTGCTGCATGAAGTAGGAATTTCTCTGTAGGCTTCAGCTTCAACTGTAGTTTTTTCTACTTGCTCCTCTTCTAAAAAATAACCTTCATCATCAGACAATATAGTAATGGGGCTTCTTTGTTTGACTTGCAATTCTTCTTCATGTACAGCCACCTTTTTTGTATCAGTAGGTTTCATTTCATGAGGATCCTCTGTTGGTACCATGGGCTGTAGAAGCTACTTTTGGTCTTCAAACAGTGAGTACTTTCCTTTGGTACTAGCTGAAAATACTTTGGGTTTATTTTCCTCTTCCACTTGCTCTGATATTTTCTCAGTTTTGACCTCTTCTTTAACCTCGAGCTTAGGCTTCTGTCCTAATTTTCTCATCAAAACCTTAACCTTGTCAGCTTTCCTTTTAGGTTTCTGATCTTCTTCTTTGGTTTGAAAACCAGACCAAAAGATAAAAAAGTCCCAGGTCTTCCCTTCATGTTGCAAAACAGTGTTAATAATCAGTGTAATCAGCCCATGATGAAAGATTGATTGAGATGTATGATCTTCATGCTGCTTAACCCTACTGGACATTTTCTGCAAGCTTTTCAAAAAGAAAAATGGCAATCTCATATTTGAGACCCCCACCATGTGTTGCAAAAACCTGAAGTGGTACTTGTATACATAAGCGTACCTTCCCTCACAAGTAACATAGCTCTACAGTATCCTGATTAGCTCAACCCACTCCTTTCTGAAATTTTGAATAAGGATGCCTTTATTCCATTCAGGGATGACATTTGGTAAAAGATATCTTTGTGGATCAAAGTCAAAAGGAAGCTTCTTGAACCATGGTTCACCCTCATTTTTAATCCTCGTGGCTTCTGAGATCAGCTCTACTGTCAACTTGAATTTTAGAGTATTAAAGGTCACCATGTCATTTTTTAAACTTTGAGCAAACTTAGAGGACACCTCTGTATTATGTCCATCTATCTTCTTAAAAAATTCCATCCAACCTGCTTGCTGAAATAATTCAACACATCCAGGGAGCTTTTCAATCCACCCTACATCAGTAGGTTCTACTCTGTTAATTTTACCACTCTTGCCCATTTTCCTTCAAAGGATGAAACTGTATAAGTTTTTAGGATTCAATTAATGACCATCCAGGTGATGTTTCCTTTCCAAAACCTTTAGGTTTCACAAACAGCTCTCTTTACTCTTCTGTGACAGTTCCTTTTGTTTTCTTAATACAGGTTGGGCTTATTTACAGTCATAAGAAATTTAGATCAATGAAGTATTCTAAACTCCTCACTGCCTCTGATAACTGTCATTCCATTTCAATTACTATAATGACAGTCCATCTCCAGCATGAAACATAAAACCTGTGTATTTAGTATCATAATCTGCCAGAAACCTATATAGACAATCCCTGCACAATAAAAGTTTACAAGAAAAATATCGACTGTCAACCTTTTAGATAAATTGTAGATTGTTCAGAAGTTGGATGAGAGAAAATAAGGCAGAAATAATCTCAAACTTCATCATTTTCAGCTCTCATCAGTTTGAACATCAAAATAATACTAGGCTTTCATCTGTCTTCAAGCTTTTAACTCGTTGCTGTCTCCATCTGTTTCCAAAAACAATAAAATTTCACACCTAACCATGTAGGTCTCCCTGCAACCTAAGTCTCCCTGCAACTTTAAGGTATTTGGCTCCTTTTGTATTATTTGTCAACAGAGAATCAATTTCAGACATCAAAAACACTGTCAATGTATAGGATCCTTACATCACTTCAGTTTAAACTTTGACAGAGTCAAATTTTATCAAAAACTGCTATCTTCAACCCTCATTCAGTCTAGCTTCTCAAAGCATCTTGGATGACTATTTGTCTGGCCGAAATTTTATTTTAAAGCATAATTTATCATTTCTTTTGATCAATTTGGGTTAAAACAAACCCCACCGAAAAAGCCCCAAATTTGCAGTGATACTGGCTTATCGTGGAATACCTGACTGTAGATGCTTTAAACTACTCTCCACGCTATCTGAGTACCGGCCCAAAAATTACAGATGTCTCTGCAGGCTTAATTTAACTCCAGGTGTCAAGAAGAAGAAGCCCTAGTTTTCTGGGCGACTATGAAAACATGCACTATCTCTGCAACTGTAATCTCCATGTTTTTAGGCAAGAACCGTCATTCTATTAAATTCTCTATCATCAAACATGCATGCATGCAAACATTCACTTCGCATTAGACCAAATTTCGCTGCTACCTGTCAAGCTCAAACGCATTATGAGTAATGATCACCACGTTTTGCCTCACAACTTGGAAACGCTTGGAATCATGATAAATCTGGAGTTCACATGTAGCAAACATCTCACAGCAGGGGATTAGTCGCTCAACATTTGAAATCGTGACAAAATTTTGCTAGAAAACCAAGAAAAATAAAGGCCACGATATTCTTGTAGCACGGCTTCATTGTTTTTTAACCCCAGGGCTACAAGAATATTTTAAGTGCTATTTTATCACTGTTTTTTAGCTTTTGATCATTTTGCATGTAGTTTGAAAGCTGCTAGGGTAATGATTATGCATTACTAGGCTTAGAATAATCATTTGTGAATCCATTTTTTTTGATATAATGACCTTTAAAACTCCTTCAACAAAAACAAACCTATGGCTTAAAACTAAAATTTTCAAAGCAAGCTCAAAATTTCATGTAAACACTAAACAAAATTTCCTAAAGAAGGAAAAATCAAAATAAAGTAAATGAAATAACTGGAAAGAAGAAGGAAATCAAACCAAATTTTAAGAAACAAAACCAAAATTGAAGAAACAAAATTCAGACTTAACATCTGGCTCCAGCTGTGGGATGAAGACCTCCCTGCGAGGCTTCAAGAACCTGTAGACCAGTGCCTTCTGTCTTCTATCTACCTATCTGCAAACTTCCATTGGGCTATGGATTCTTTATTCTACTTCACTCACACCGATATGTACAATGATCAGTGAACATGCTCTTATAAACTGTAGAAATGCTTGAGGAATCGCCCATTAACAGGGCTGGACAATTCCTCACCTTCCAAGGACTGCAAGATAAAAGTATTGTTCTCTAACACTTTTGATACCAAAAAAGGGCCAAACCAAATATTGTCAAACTTACCATGCTTACCCTTTTTCTCCTTTCTTGCATCCCATCTTAAAACCATCTCACCTTCTGAGAAAGTATGTTCTTTAATGTTCTTGTCAAACCTGTTTTTAACCTTGGTTCTATACAGGTGTGCTTTTTCATCCACCTTCTCTCTATTTTGCTGTAACTCTATCATTTCAAAGATTCTTCTTTGCATATCATCCAATTCCTCTTGAGAGTTTTGGAGGAATTTCATCACTGGAATCCCCAGCTGAACAGGAAAAACTGCTTCTGTACCATAAACCATCTGAAATGGAGAAGTACCAATTGCCTGTTTAACTGTAATCCTATCTGCCCACAATGCATACTTCAGCATTAAATCCCAAGACCTTTTGTTATGCTTCAGCAGTTTCTTGATGCTCTGAATAATGTTCTTATTGGAGGATTCAGCTTGACCATTTCCCTGAGGATAATAGGGAGTTGAGTGCTTCAGAATGATGCCATTTTTTTCACAAAAGGCCACCATTGCCTTGGACTTGAATGCCTTGGCATTGTCTGTTACTAATCTCTGTGGACAACCAAACCGACTCAGGATGTTTTCTTCAATAAAGTCCATGATTACTTTGTCTGTAGCATTCCTTGTGGGAATAGCTTCCACCCATTTAGTGAAAAAATCTGTTGCAGTCAAGATCCAATGATGCTGTCCTGAAGATGCTGGATTGATTTCTCCAATAAAGTCCAGACCCCATTGCTGAAAAGGGGCATTGACTGCAATAGGTTTCAAAGGCAAAGACAATAATTTCTGCTTACCAGCAAATTTCTGACAGGGAATGCAAACTCTTACCTGCTGGTAAACATCTGTGAACAAGGATGGCCAATAATATCTAGCTCGCAAAATTTTGTAGGCTGTTTCTTTCCAATATTTATGCCCTCCATAGGCACCTTCATGGGATTATGAGATCACTTCTCCTATTTCAGATTGGTCTAGACATCTGAGCAAGATACCCCCTAGATCCTTCCAGAACAATTGATCTTCTACCAAGCAATACTTAGTAGCTTTGAGTTTCAAAGATCTAGCAGCCTTCTTGTCTAAATGCTCAGGACATTGTAGAAATAACAAAAAATAGACTATGTCTGCATACCAGGTAGATGCTGAATAGAAATCCATGATCTTGTCTTTCTTCAGTGCTGCTTGCTCTTCCTCTTGAGCTCTTTCTTCAGCCATAACATGTAGTCCCAGAGCTTGACAATTTGAATCAGCCAACAGCTTGGCTAAACCTTGTCCTTTAACAAGCTTGGTGGGTCTGATATCCACATCATACTCCATGATCTTTGTAATCCATCTGCCTCTCTTCCCTTCACTATCAGGCTGTGTTAAAACATCTTTCACAACAGCATTTGGAACAAATGAAATAAATTTTGAGTGCAGGACATAAATTCTGAAAAATTTTAAAGCCTTCACCAGAGCATAAGCTTGCTTTTCTAATATATAGTACTTCAGCTCAGAATCCCTAAGAGTTTTACTGAAAAAGGCAATAGGCTGTTCCAATCCTTCTTTATTTTTCTGAAGTAAAACTGCCGCAATTGTGTCTTCTAATGCAAATGAAAAAGTAAGAAATTCTTTAGTGAAATTGGGGCTTACCAACACAGGTGCTTCAGTAAGAGCCACCTTGATTTTTTCAAATGTAGCCTTTGCTTCAACAGTCCACCTGACTTCCTGGTCTTTCTTCAACATGGCTGTGATCTGTTTAATAGTCTCAGCAAAATTGGGAATGAACCACTACAGAAAATTATTTTGCCAATGAATGATTGAACATCTTTTTTGCTCCTGGGTAAACTGATCTTTAGTATAGCTTTCACTCTTTTAGGATCTATTCGGATGCCATCAGCAGACAGAAGGTGACCAAGTAATTTACCTTCTTGCACAGCAAAATGTGACTTTTTGGGATTTAGGGATAGGACAAATTTTCTGCATTTTTGGAAGGTCTGCCTTAAATGCTTCAGATGCTCATCATCTGACTATGAAAAAATAGTAATATCATCCAAATAAATGACCACAAACTTATCTTTTTCTCCAACAAATGCAATATCCATTGCTCTCTGAAATGTTGCTCCAGCATTCATCAGGCCAAAAGGCATCTTGTCATACATAAATGTCCCTCGGGGAGTTGTAAAGGATGTATTCTCCTTGTCATCAGGGTGCATTGCAATCTGATTGTACCCTGAAAAACCATCCACCATAGAGATCCTCTGAGCTCCAACTACTTGCTGCAATACCTGTTCAATCTTAGGAAGAGGATAGTTGTCTTTTAATGATGATCTATTCAGATTTCTAAAGTCAACACATAATCTAATTTCTCCATTCTTTTTTCTGACAGGAACCAGATTAGCAACCCAAGAAGAGTACCTGAGAGGCACTATTATCTTTGCATCCAGCAGCTTCTTTACTTCTTTCTCAATCACAAGAAATAAAGCTGGATTAATCCTTCTTAGTTTCTGTTGGAAAGGTTTAACATTAGGCTTCAAAGGGACCTTATGCTGAATGATTGCTGTATCATAGGTTCTCATCTCTTCATAAGACCAGGGAAACACATCTACATGTTCTTTCAGAAGTTTGATGTATCTATTTCTTTGTTCAGCTGAAAGAGATTTGGAAATTTTTACCATTTTTGGATTTTCAGCAGAACCAATGTTGTAGTCCACTACATTGTCTTCTGAAGATTGAACCACTGGCTTTGAAGGAGTATCTGAAGGAGTATCATCTTTGGTAAATATTATTTCTAAAGGTACTAAACCTTTTGGGATGAAATTACTCTTCAACTCAATAATTTTATGACCTGCTATCTCATGTTCAGCAAACTTATTTTCAGCAGATTCATTTTTAGCAAACTCATTTAACTGTTCATCCCCTGCATCTTCTTCTTGATCAATTTGGGCATTAGTGAACTCATCTGTAAGCTCAATAACTTTTTTGATTTCAGTGTCATCTTCAAATACCCTCCAGTGCCTCACATTATCCGGTACACATGGTCTGTACCTCACCTCTATGGGATACCTCAGCTGAGTGGTTTTAGGAATTCTGAAGTGTGTGGCAGCCAAAGATAATGAGTCTACAGTCTCATTATGATTCCTTGGAATATGAGTGATATTAAATTCTACAAAATAGTTTTCAAGCATATCCCATACCTCATTCCGGTACACTTTCAACAAACCCTGCTTTACTTGATAGTTGTTCTTCACCTACTGAAAAACCAATTCGGAGTCGCCAAATGCAGCAATTTACTGAATGCCTAAGTCTTTAGTAGCTTTCAGTCCTAGTAGCAGAGCTTCATACTCAATAGTATTGTTAGTGGTAACAAACTCCAGCTTATACATGAGTTTCACTATTTCACCTCTAATAGAAATGAGTAGGACTCCAGCTCCAGCACCCTCTTTGCATGAGGATCCATCAAAATACAACTGCCACAGTACATCTTCTTCCTCTCTGATGTGTTTTATTGGCTGATATTTTTCCACTTGTAACAGACCAACAGAATTATCCTCATCACTGAAATTTAACATGCAAGTTCCCAGGTCTTTGTCAACAGAATATATGGGATGATTAGTGGGGCTTTTATCATCTGTGACTATGTAAGCAAACTACAGCTCTCTGTACAGTCGTCTATTTTCTCCACCAAACACAGGAATAGTGGCATAAGAAAGGTCCATCTGTAAGGTTCCCCCAACCTTCTTAGCCCATGACCTAGACAGAAGTAAGCCAAACTTGGGTGTAATGTCAGCTACTACAACATCCATTATCACACTTTTCATAGGCAAATGAGCTAAGATGACAACCATATCTTTAATTACTCCTAAACATTTCACAGCTCGGGAGTCAAAGGCATATAGATCATGGTAAGGTTTGGTGATACTGAGGCCCAGGGCTTCCATTACAGCTTTTGGCATCAAATTGTGGGAGGCTTCTGAATCTAAAAGACAATTGTGAATCATTTGGTCATGGACAGTCAAGGTGACATAAAAGGGAGGAGAAGCACCAGCCTCATTTTCAGTCTTTTTAGCCAGAGCCGATCCAATAAAAATTCTTGGGCTTTCTTCCTGCAAATTAACTATATCTGAAATAGGCTGATTACTGCGTACATTCATCACTTTCAAAACTGTTTGTTTATATGATGGGTTCTTTATTAACTCAGTCAAAGGCACAGGAATCTTTAACTTCCCTAGTTCATTTTCCAAACTGAAATTATGGACAGATTTGTTTACCTCTTCAATTTCAGCATTCTTCTTTGATAATTCTGTAGATTGCTTCTTTTCTATGACAGGATCAGGTACTCATCTTCAGTTTCAAACATATCAGCATCATAATATTCTGAATTCAGAAAATCTTCTTCAGTAACAAAACCTGTAGACAATCCATCTCCAAAGTGGTTCATATCCTGATCAGTCTCAGTCTCTTCAAAGAGTAGCTGTTCATCAACTTCTTCTTCATCAGCTACATTATTTTGAAGAGGTGGGGGCACTCTTTGATCTTCATTCTCTCTCCTCTCTCGCTGAATATCATTGTTCCTACATTCTCTTGGTATAAATCTGGGAGCAAATTGCCTTCTGAACTGATTCTGGTTATTTGGATTTCTTTCATCTTCTGGAGCAGGTTTGGCAGAATTCTTTTCAAGCTCTAGTTTATTCAGTTTGGCAGTGAGAATATTTACCAGCTTTTCCATCTCATCTATCTTGGCTTCAGCAGACTGAGGAGCAGCACTTGTTGAAACAGCTTCCTTCTTCCCTTTTCTTTCATAAAGTTGTTGGGTTGTTTCTTTCTTAAGTCTGTTTGAAGCCAGCAAATTAGACTCTAGCTCCAATGCTACATCTTGCATGTTTAGCAGGGTGATAGGTCTTCTTTCTCTCAGCAATATAGAAAATTCATGGTCAAAGGCATTGGCATAGGTGAGCTTAGCTGATGTTTCAGTAGGCTTAATTTCTGCTGGAATCCTACTATACATTTTGTTAAATCTTTTGGAAAAATCAGCAACAGTCTCTTCTTTTTTTCTTCTGAGAGCTCCAAACTCAGTTATATAGTAGGTGTGGTCCTTTGTGTCTCCCCATTTCCTCATGAAAATATCACGGAGTTCTTAAATGATAGTGATTAAGGTGGCAGGAAACTCTCTGAACCACTTCCTTACATCCCCATCAAGGCTCTGAACAAATACCCTCATCCATACATCTTTGATCTCAATGTTTTGATTGTCAGCATAACTTAGGAAAGCCTCCCAATGTTCTTTAGCAGTGGTCTCCCCCTGGCCATTGAACCTAGGCATATATTTCTAGTATTCACCTCTATGCAAAGCATGTAAAGGATGAGGTAAGAATAATGGTGCATACCTGGATGCAACCATGCGGTCCATCATATCCATGGGAGGGTTTTGAGCTGCCATTTTTGTACTGATAGGTTTTGAAGATAAGGAATCTTGACTGGAACTTGTTTGAAAAGGGATTTTTCCTACTTTCAGCTGAAAGAGAGGTATTTTACCAGGAGAAGCAGTCTTGGCTTTCAAAAAGATGTGAGGATTAGTAAAAACTTGAAAAGTGCTCTCAAGGATGGTAGGTTTTATCCAAGGTGAGGTTTCAGCTGGATGTAATGAAGCACCCAACTGGTCAGGGTCACAGAGGGCTGATAAAGATTGAGACCTTCGGAGTTTTCTTGTTGTTTTCAAGATATTTTCAAGGTCTAAAACCCCTGAATGTAATGGTGAAGTAGGTCTACTCCTGGTTCCCACTCCTCTAGAAGCCACTGTGACAACTTTGGTGAAAAATACCCTTAAAAATTCCGGTTCAAGTTCACCTCTTAAACCAGGAAAACTGATAAGTATCCCAGGGAAGATATGCTTCAGCTTCGTCCCCGGCAACGGCGCCAAAGATGTTTGTGCCAGAAATTGTTTCTAAGGCCAGAGAAACAAGCTAACACACACTCAAGATAAAATTCAATAAAACATATAAGGTTTAGGGTTTCTGTAGTGTTTTAATGGTTATAAGCTTTAGGAACTGTCAGGGAATACATTCAGAAACAAAATAACAACTAGATCATAAACAAAAGATGATAAAGATGCATGATATATCAACAAGATCCCACAGAAAGAGTATGCTGAAGTTCATACCTAACAGACAAGCATTACCAACAAATACACATTAACCAGCAATGAATATATCTATTAAGAAACTAAACAAGTTTAATAATGAAGCCAACACAGAAAAAAAATGAAGGATAAAAGTCATGTATATCTCATA
The DNA here is from genome assembly GCA_001517045.1 of Pseudotsuga menziesii. Taxonomy (NCBI): domain Eukaryota; kingdom Viridiplantae; phylum Streptophyta; class Pinopsida; order Pinales; family Pinaceae; genus Pseudotsuga; species Pseudotsuga menziesii. The sequence goes on along the minus strand of LPNX010961499.1, from coordinate 224,209 downwards.
ATTTCATCAGCAAATGCTTATAAGAGTCACCATACTTAGCTCTGAACAAGTCTGAAGATACAAACAGTCTGCAGACCTCCTATAGCTCCAAAAAATCAGAACCCTCTAAATGAATTTCCTCTCTCTCTAAATAGAGTTTCTTTACAAAATCAGTTGGGTCTAAAACCCTAACTGCCTCCATCAACTCGCTGAGGTAAGGTAAAAAGTACAAACTTACAAAATTACAAAATATGCTAAAAATAGTAAATCATTAACATATGTGTTTATCAAAAGATAACAACTAACTAAATGAACAACTGTTTCATAGATTTTTTGCTGCCTCAGCTAAGAGGGAAATGCCATCTAGTGCTTGATCCTTACTTTTAACTTTCTTTTGCTTCTGCTCCATGTCATTAATCTTCTTGATGAGATCCTTGTTTCTCTGTTGTAGGTCCTGGACTGTCTTCTCCAACTTTGTGGAATGCATGTCAGTAGCTCTTTTCCTTTTGAGAACCTCTTTGGATACTTCTGATAGCTCCTGGAAATGATTATGGACATCCTGTAGTTCTTCTATAAGCCCTCTATTAACTTTCATTAACCCATCATTAACATCCTGTAAGTATTTCATCTGTTGCTTATACTGCTGAATACTTTCCTGCAAGTTTTCTTCATCAAAACTAGGGATCTCAGGTATATTTGCATCCTTCATTAAAAAGTCTGAGAAATTAGTAGGAATACTAGGCTCTTTTATAGTTCCTGCTTCCCTGAGTATAAGCCCATCTTCTTCTTCCCACTCTTGATTTCCAACAGGACATACTTTTGCTTTCTCTTCTTGCTGCTGTTTTAAGAGTTTATCTTTTATCTCAAGAATTATTGCAGATAATTTAGATGCAGGATTGCTTGAATCTTCTAATGATTTTGATGAACTCTTGACTTCTATAGGATGTACATAAGGAGCTTTTACAGCTGCTGGCTTCTTCCCTTTTCTGCTAGCTTTCTTAATTTATGGATTTTCATCAGGAAATACATCATCTAACACAGTAACTTCATTTGTGTTTAACCTGGGATTGAGCAATTTTTTCATGTTCAGTCTTAGCTTGTTCTTTGACCTAGTTTTAGGTCTCCAATATGATGTTTTTTCTCTCGGCATTTTCAGCTCCTTTCCTTAATGCTGGATAGCAGCCAATTCCACTACTTCAAGTTTACTCCTCTTTCTGTAAGGTTTTGTTACTTTGCTGCTTGAAGTAGGAATTTCTCTGTAGGCTTCAGCTTCAACTGTAGTTTTTTCTACCTGCTCCTCTTCTAAAAGGTAACCTTCATCATCAGACAATATAGTAATGGGGCTTCTATGTTTGACTTACAATTCTTCTTCATGTACAGCCACCTTTTTTGTATCAGCAGTTTTCATTTCATGAGGATCCTCTGTTGGTACCATGGGCTGTAGCAGCTGCTTTTTATCTTCAAATAGTGAGTACTTGCCTTTGGTACTAGCTGAAAATACTTTGGGTTTATTTTCCTCTTCCACTTGCTCTGATATTTTCTCAGTTTTCACCTCTTCTTTAACCTCCAGCTTAGGCTTCTGTCCTAATTTTCTCATCAAAACCTTACCCTTGTCAGCTTTCCTTTTAGGTTTCTGATCTTCTTCTTTGGTTTGAAAACCAGACCAAAAGATAAAAAAGTCCTAGGTCTTCCCTTCATGTTGCAAAAGAGTGTTAATAATCAGTTTAATCAGCCCATGATGAAAGATTGATTGAGATGTATGATCTTCATGCTGCTTAACCCTACTGGACATTTTCTGCAAGTTTTTCAAAAAGAAAAATGGCAAGCTCATCTTTGACACCCCCAGCATGTGTTGCAAAAACCTGAAGTGGTACTTGTATACATAAGCGTACCTGCCCTCACAAGTAACATAGCTCTGCAGTATCCTGATTGGCTCAACCCACTCCTTTCTGAAATTTTGAATAAGGATGCCTTTATTCCAATCAGGGATGAGATTTGGTAAAAGATATCTTTGTGGATCAAAGTCAAAAGGTAGCTTCTCGAACCATGGTTCACCCTCATTTTTAATCCATGTGGCTTCTGAGATTAGCTCTACTGTCAGCTTGAATTTGAGAGTATTAAAGGTCACCATGCCATTTTTTAAACTATGAGCAAACTTACAGGACACCTCTGTATTATGTCCATCTATCTTCTTAAAAAAGTCCATCCAACCTGCTTGCTGAAACAATTCAACACATCCAGGGAGCTTTTCAATCCACCCTACATTAGTAGGTTCTGCTCTGTTAATTTTACCACTCTTGCCCATTTTCCTTCAGAGGATGAAACTGTATAAGCTTTTAGGATTCAATTAATGACCGGCCAGGTGATGTTTCCTTTCCAAAACCTTCAGGTTTCACAAACAGCTCTCTTTACTCTTCTGTGACAGTTCCTTTTGTTTTCTTAATACAAGCTGGGCTTATTTACAGTCATAAGAAATTTAGATCAATGAAGTATTCTAAACTCCTCACTGCCTTTGATAATTGTCATTCCATTTCAATTACTATAATGACAGTCCATATCCAGCATGAAACATAAAACCTATGTATTTAGTATCATAATCTGCCAAAAACCTGTATAGACAATCCCTGGACAATAAAAGTTTACAAGAAAAATCTCGACTGTCAACCTTTTAGATAAATTGTAGACTGTTCAGAAGTTGGATGAGAGAAATATAAGGCAGAAATAATCTCAAACTTCATCATTTTCAGCTCTCATCAGCTTGAACATCAAAATAATACTAGGCTTTCATCTGTCTTCAGGATTTTAATGCGTTGCTGTCTCCATCTGTTTCCAAAAACAAAAAACTTTCACACCTAACCACGTAAGTCTCCCTGCAACCTAAGTCTCCCTGCAACTTTAAGGTATTTGGATCCTTTTGTATTATTTGTCAACAGAGAATCGATTTCAGACATCAAAAACACTGTCAATGTATAGGATCCTTAAATCACTTCAGTTTAAACTTTGACAGAATCAAATTTTATCAAAAACTGCTATCTTCAACCCTCATTCAGTCTAGCTTCTCAGAGCATCTTGGATGACTATTTGTCTGGCTGAAATTTTATTTTAAAGCATAATTTATCATTTCTCTTGATCAATTTGGGTTAAAACAAACCCCACCGAAAAAGCCCCAAATTTGCAGTGATACTGGCTTATCGTGGAATACCTGACTGTAGATGCTTTAAACTGCTCTCCACGCTATCTGAGTACCGGCCCGAAAATTACAGATGTCTCTGCAGGCTTAATTTAACTCCAGGTGTCAAGAAGAAGAAGCCCTAGTTTTCTGGGCGACTATGAAAACCTACACTATCTCTGCAACTGTAATCTCCATGTTTTTAGGCAAGAACCGTCATTCTATTAAGTTCTCTATCATCAAACATGCATGCATGCAAACATTCACTTCACATTAGACCAAATTTCGCTGCTACCTGTCAAGCTCAAACACATTATGAGTAATGATCACCACGTTTTGCCTCATGACTTGGAAATGCTTGGAATCATGATAAATCTGGAGTTCACACGTAGCAAACAGCTCACAGCATGGGAGTAGTCGCTCAACATTTGAAATCGTCAAAAAATTTTGCTAGGAAACCGGGAAAGATAAAGGCCACGATATTCTTGTAGCGCGGCTTCATTGTTTTTTAACCCCAGTGCTACAAGAATATTTTAAGTGCTATTTTATCGCTGTTTTTCATCTTTTGATCATTTTGCATGTAGTTTAAAAGCTGCTAGGGTAATGATTATGCATTACTAGGATCAGAGTAATCATTTGTGAATCCATTTTTTTGATATAATCACCTTTAAAACTCCTTCAACAAAAACAAACCTATGGCTTAAAACTAAAATTTTCAAAGCAGGCTCAAAATTTCATGTAAACACTAAACAGAATTTCCTAAAGAAGGAAAAATCAACATAAAGTAAATGAAATAACTGGAAAGAAGAAGGAAATCAAACCAAAATTTAAGAAACAAAACCAAAATTGAAGAAACAAAATTCAGACTTAATAGCGCGCAAATACTTTAAAAAGGAATGGCACCCGATCTTGGACTTAATACACAGGTACGTGACCTGTGAAGGTCGCCTGTCTTCAGCCTATGTTTACCATCTGCGGTTGATGTCTCTTTTTATTGGGTTCCCACTGAATCTACCTTACTATCTGGTGCAAAGTCTGTTTAAAATGTCCTTTGCAATTAAAAAGGGCCTGAAGCATGTTAGTCATAGCTTGTTCCATCATGGCTTGGTCCGAATGTTAATTAAGAGGGAACTGTCGAAGTTAAATCGGTCATGGGATGAATTTGTTGAGTCTAATGGTTTCTCTTCCTTTTGCCACTGTCAGTTTGACAACCCCAAGGAATGTATCTGGCATCAAGAGCTGAATCAAACTTCAGTTTCTCCTTAATGTAAACCTCTATCAAACCTTATCGGTCATATGAGCCCCAACCCTTGTATTCATCCTGTGTCTACTCTGGTAAGAAGTCCTGTTACTCCTCTGGTCTCTAAACGCATGAGAAGTTCTACAAATTTGTCACCGGTTACACCAAAGAATAATGTGGATCAAAAATGTAATTGGGGAAGTAGTAAGCCGAAAGCTAAAGTGATGGGTAGGTTTACTAGAAGCATGGCCAAAGGTAATGTTGTCAAACCACCTGTGAATGATGGTATTCATGTTGAGACTGTCATGATCGATGATGATGAAAGAAACCATGTTTTTCCTGTGGATGATCATAATGTTGGGCATGAGTTCATATCGGACCCTGTCGGTGATAGCCCTCCTACGTTTCATAAGGATATTCGGCCTGATCCTGTTGTTGATCTCCCAGTTAAGGGACAGACTGTAGATACATACTTGCCAAGTTCGTATCAAGCTAGGGATATGATTCCCCCAATGTTCATTACATGTTTGTTGGATAAGATTCGCAGCATGGAAGGAAGGGTGACTAAGATGTCGACTCATCATGATATTGTGGAAGCCAAGAATTTAAAGTTGAAAGAGCAGTTAGATGCAGATACTAAGTCTTTGCTGCGTGTTAAAATGCATAAGAATCGTTTGATTGGAAGAGTATTAAAGTTGCAGAATGAAAACGATAAGAACGAAGAGAGGGTGCGAGAGCTTAATGCTCAAGTCACATTAATGCAGTTTAAGGGTCAGTCATTGAATCCAGCGAAGGGCGTTAACATTCAGGTGTTTAACGCACCTGTGAAATTATAATGGGTTGAAATGCACTTGTTTTGGGTTACAGGTTTTGAAGTTTTGATAGATTGATAATAAAGTTTTTACTTACAGGTATTTTGTTTGTGTTAATTTATTTATTATTTAGTTTCCTTGATTTTGTGTCTGATTTCATTTTAATTATATTTCTTTTGTACGCAGTATTGCAGGTAATCTGATGGGTCTTCTTTCCCGAATTTTGATAACTGTCTATTGCCTGGATGATCCCTACGTAATTGGGAATAAATCGATTTTGTAGGAGCTATTTTCCAGGTGTTGTTACATGATCTATGTTCTGATGTTTTGATTCGCTGTCAAGAATCGAATCTTTCCTATTTCTTAGCATTTCCACATATGAGGGAAAATGACATGTTTTCACTTGTCATTTTAAGGGAAATCGGTTAAAGGTTTCGATTCTGCTATCTCTAGTTTTTAGAACTGTTTATTTTTGGAGGTTTAATGTATTTAAAGGGGAGATAGCATGTGGGATAGGGGGTCAATAGTTTGGGAAAGGAGAATATAAGACTACGGTTTGATCTTTCTGTAACTCGAGGCAGTTTCCTGTCAGCAAATACAATATTTTAAACTGGTGATAACTTATATATATGTTTACAATTTTATACTTTGCATATGTGTTTATGGTATCCTTGGTCTTGTTACTGTTTTTCTATATTATTAGTGTTTGTCATAATCTCTTTAAATAATTGTGCAAATATATTACGTATGATTATTGACTTATGCTGATTGTCGATCTGTTGATGAACGTCATGTTGTAAATTTGATGATTTACATCATTACGTATGTGGTTTATGTGTCTATTGGATGATATTGGTGATTTCTAAATTTCTTTTGAATATTTTCAAGATTATTGATAGTCCCATTAGCAGATTCGATTTTAGTTTAAATATTTGCATCACTCCTGATCAGGATAAGACTTAGATTAGGTTAGTGTAATTTCTTTTTTCTGTTAATTATATTATTTAGATTTCTATTTGAATCAGATGTTTATATTCATGTCACATTCAGATTATTCTTTTTATTTCTGATTATGTACAGGTGTATATAATGTATCTTTGTAATTTATCAAGTCTGTTAATAGTTATTTAACTTCTATCTTGGTAATATAAACTGATTCAATTTAGCTGAGTAATACTGTAATTAATAACATTTATTAACTTGTACAGAGATAGGTATATATCTGATTAATAATCAGTAGCATTAGCTTTATCATTTAGACTTTTCTTAATTAGACTTTCAGGCTAACAGAGCCTTTAAACCTGTCAAGAACAACCATCCCAAACAGCTTGGAGCCTGCTATAAGGATCTCGGTCTGGGTTTTATTCCCTCGTTGTGTGCATAGTCATTCATGCCCGTCAACAATGGCGCTAGAAGGAGGGCTAGCTTAAAGTGATGGCTGATGAAAACAATCCTGTTAACAAAATTAATCAGCCTATCACTCCTCAAATACAGTCATCATCACAGCCACGTACTCTCCGTTCATCACGATCAGGTGAAGCCCCATTGAACGACTCTGTTCAAAACCTTATCTCTCAATTCAACTCTCCCAGTATTCACCTACCTGAAGAAATTGACCAGTACGAGCAAGCCATAAATGAATCTCGTAGGATCCTAACAAGGGTGTATTCGAATCTCACTGGGCACCAACCCACTGAACTACCTCTCCCGCAGATCACACGTCCCCGCACTCATCGTCATGAACCTGCTTCAGGAGAACAGTAGCAACCTTTAGGTTCCCTCCCTGATCTTTAGATACAACAGCTTCTGATAGGTTCCAATCAGCCTTCATCTTCTTCAGGACCACCTGCTTCAGGAGGATCTGGTTGACCACCATCACCACCTCATTCACCTCCTCGCATTCTTCAAACACCACCTTCGCCACCTCCCACACCAAGGAATATGGCAGGTGTAAACCCCCCAAACCCTAATGCTAATATGCCATGGTTAGCTCAGGATGCAGTGGTTGTCCTAGGCGATAAACAGCCTTTACCTAAGCATCCTGAGAAGTTATTACCCAAGTTCAACCCTGAGTTGAAAGAGCCAGTGGAAGATCATGTCAAGAAGTTTATGTTAGCAGTTCGGCTCTTGGATGTTGAACATGAAGATGTAGTCTGTCGACTTTTCTCTTATACATTTGAGGGTAAAGCTTCGACATGGTATTTTTCACTTACAGCTAGTTCTATAACCAGTTGGAACGAATTCGATCTTGCTTTTATGAACAAGTTCGGAGATGACAAGACTCCAGCTGCCTTGGTGTTAGAATTGTCTAGAATTCGCATGGAAACCAAGGAAAAGGTCAAATATTTTAACCAACGATTCCTAACTCTAAGAAACAGGATTCCTGCTGCTTCAAGGCTAGCTGAGGATGTCACTATTGAATTTTACACTTCAGTCTTGCTTGTGTCAATGGCCATGTTTGTCAGACAAAAATCCAAACTTACCCTTGCTGAAAAATTTGAAGAAGCAATTAAGGTTGAGAAAGATATGTCTTCCATAAAGGCAAATCCTGGAGTAGACACAAATGCTGCATCTTCCTCTCATAAGAAGACTGAGAGTCCCTCTAAAACCACAACGCCTAAGAAAAAAGGCCAGGATTCATTAGACCTAGATAGCCTCCAAAGAGTTATTAAAAAACTGTCTAATGAAATCATTGATTTAAAGAAAGGTACTTCTGAAAACACTCCTAATAAGGAACCACCCAGACAACTTTTCAGAAGGCCATTCCCGAATACAGCTCCTAGACAGACTCCACCCTCTGAAGCTAACAGTGTCGATGAAATTAACAGTTTCCTCAAGTTATTAGTTTCAGGTCTAGAAACATCAGCTGAAAACGATACTCAATATTCAGGACAGAGTTTTGAAGGTACCCAAGACAAAGATAATGACACAGAAGATAAACCTCCTCAAGTTATCAGCCACTTCTGGGATACTACAGAATTGACTGATGATGAAGATGTAGGTGTTGTCAATGTAAATCAGCATCAATACAACACTAGAAGCAAAAAAGATCAGCCCTCAGGGGAACCTTCTACAACTGCTACAGATAATAGTTCAGCTGCTCAAACAATAACCCAACCTGCAAATAGTAAATCTGCGCCCTCTCTTGAGTTAGAATACGATCTAATTGAAGATTTAAAGAAAATCAGAGCCAACATCTCTATCTATGAACTCCTTAAGTTACCTGTGATTAGAGATAAAATGATGCAAGGGGTATCTCCAAGTAAAAGTGGAAAAACTCCTTCAAGTCAAAACAGCCCTACTAATACCAAAGATAACCCAACAAAATCTTCAGTCAATGCATCATCCATAGGCAAGAAATCTGATTCTTCAACTCTGACTTTTTACTTACGTTTGAAATATGCAATCGTAAAGTGCACAACTGTATAATAGACTCAGGGGCCTCTAAGAATGTTATGCCATACTCTGTATGTAAAAAAATTAATGCTGTCCCTGTTCCTTGTGATACAAGTATTGTGCAGCTTGACCGTTCAAACGTGAAAGTAATAGGTAAGTTGAAAGAGGTGTTGATTAGGTTAGCTTTGAATCCTCAAGTCCATTTTACCATTGACATAATTGTAGCGGATATCCCAGAAGCATATGGTATATTTCTCAGTAGAGACTGGTCTGAGAAACTGAAGGGATATTTTGCTACTGACTGGTCACACTTATGGATAACTCATAATGGTCGCCCAAACAAGATCAGAATTGATCAAGAGCGCTATATGAAGCATACGGTCACCGAATTGGATGACTTGAATGAACCAGTCTTATTTACCGATACCATTATGGGCATTTATGTGGTAGACTCTTTCTTTGGGAGTCTTGAAGTTGAAACTTCATCAATCACAGGTGCAGAACAATAGTCTAAAATTTGCCATTTTCCGCAAGTTCCAGATGAAATTTCAGTCCCAAATGCGGTACATTTAGATTTGAACAATGGTCTCTAGTCTTTATATTTCGATGGATCTAAGTCAAAAGAAGGGGCTGGTGCAAGTTGCTTGCTGATAGACCCGTATGGGAAAAGGTATTTCATTGCTTGCAGGTTAGAATTTGAATGCACGAACAACGTGGCTGAATACGAAGCTCTGATTCAAGGGCTGAAAAAAGCAATTGACCTGGGAGCCAAAGCTTTGGTAGTGTTAGGATACTCTGAGATAATTGTTAGACAGGTACGTAACACTATACATTGCATTGCTGGACATCTGAGAAATTATTAGGTAGAGGTATGGAATTTACTATCAGCATTTGAAGCCTTTAACATAAGTTCTATCCCTCGTTATCTAAATCAGGAAGCTGATCTTTTAGCTAATGTTGCTTCAAGGTTAATTCCATCTGAAGGAATGCTTACTAATTCTTTCTTGGTTGAATTGCTTTTCAGACCTTCCATACCTGACAACATCACAAATTGGAGAGTTTTCGACAACGACGAGCAGTTGATTGATTTTTTGACTTTGAAGGATACTTTTAAAGATGCGGTCATTGACGAAATGACTCACGATGAAGATCTTTATAATTTTGCAGTAATTCATAAGCCTTGTTCAATTCAAGAATCTCTCAATCAGGTTAGTACTCTTCCTAGATCAGTAATCAAACTTGAGAAATTCTATGACTTGAAAGATAAATTTAAAGCTGCAAGGAACTCTAAAACCAACAGATCCATTATGCAATCTGAAATTGTAAATCTAGGCACTGAACATGACCCTCAATGTGTCAATTTGGGTAGTATGTTTACTCCCCAAGAAAAAATAGCCTTCATAAGACTCTTTAATGAGTTTAAAGACATTTTTACAGGGACGTATGAGGACCTTAAGACATTCGATCCTAATATAATGCAACATGTCATTCCTATGAAACAAGAGGCTAAGCCTTTTCAACAGAAATTGAGGAAAATGCATCCTAGCCTAGAATCAGCTGTCAAGAAGGAGCTAAATAAACTCCTTGCCACCAGAATAATTTTCCCTGTACGGCATGCACAATGGGTGGCGAATCTCGTCCCCGTCAGAAAGAAAAATGGTGATATTAGGTTATGCGTCGATTTCTGAAATCTGAATAAGGTTTCAGATAAGGACAATTATCCTATTCCTCCAATGGAGAAAATCTTGCAACAGGTCTCTGGATCTGGAATGTTTTCACTTCTAGATGGCTTTTCAGGATACAACCAAGTGTTAGTATCCAAAGCTGACCAGTTGAAAACAACCTTTAGGACTCCTTGGGGAACCTATGCCTATAGGAAGATGCCATTTGGTTTAATAAATGTCGGAGCAACATTTCAAATGGAAATGGATATCGCATTCAGAGGTATGATCGGTAAGTTTGTCGTTATTTATCTTGATGATATTACTATCTTTTCAAAAAATAGAACTGATCATTTAACTCATCTCAGGAGAGTTTTTGAGCGTTGCAGGAAGTATGGGATTTCTCTAAATCCTAAGAAATCTATCTTTTCAGTTACAGAAGGTAAGTTACTGGGTTTTGTTTTTTCTAAACAAGGTATCAATATTGACCAAGAATGTACCCATGCTATATCACAGATTTCATTGCCTCACTCAAAGAAGTCTATGCAGTCGTTTCTTGGGAAGATAAATTTTGTTTCTAGATTTATTCCTGGGTTCACTGAAATTGTTAGGCCGCTTCAGAAAATGATCAAGAAAGATGCTGATTTTAAATGGTCTGCTGAAGAGAAACAATCTTTTCATGACATCTTAAAAGCTATTGCTGAAGCTCCCACCTTAACAAGCCCAGATTTTTCTAAGCCATTTATTTTATACACATTTGCTTCTGATTCTTCATATGCTGTTGTTCTAACACAGAAAAATCAGGAAACTAATGAAGCTCCCATTGCTTTTACGAGTTCTAGTTTGAATGGTGTAGAACTGAATTACCCAGAAGTGGACAAACAAGCTTTCGTTGTTTTTAAGTCTGTCAAACATTTCCGGCCCTATTTGCTGAAGTCTCATACCAAGGTCATTGTGCCATATTCTGCAGTTAGAAATATTTTGGTACAAAAGGACTTGGGTGAAAAGTGAGCCCACTGGGTTACAACACTTCAGGAATATGACTTGGAAATCAAGCCTTTAAATATTGTTAGGGGACAAGGACTCTGTAAGCTATCAGCTGGATCTTCGGACAGTTCTGAATCTGATATGCACTTCTTTGGTGAACCTTCTTTGTTCGAAAGGGAAGTTTGTCCGATCTCCACTCCTCCTGATTCTTGGTATAGTGATATTAATTTTTTTCTATTGCATGGGAATGGGAATGCTCCTGAACATTTAGACCCACGTAATAAAAGGGCTTTGAGATTGAACTCTGCCCCTTATCAGCTGATTGATAATATTTTGTTTAGAAAGATTTTTCGAAGGAGTCCTCCTTCATTGTCTAGAAAGGAATGAGGCTGATAATGTGCTATCTCAACTACACGCAGGACCAGTTGGGGGACACTTTGGCGGAGAAACCACTGCACATAAAATACTCAAAGCTGGTTACTACTGGCCTATGTTGTTCAAATATGCATACGCCTTTTCCAGGAAGTGTCAGAGACCAGGAGGCAGACTGAAGAAAGCATCGTTACCCCTCCAGCCGGTTATTATCGAAGTCCCATTTCAACAATGGGGTCTGGATGTTGTTGGCCCAATCACACCAGCTTCTTCACAGTAGCATAAATACATTTTGACAGCCACATATTATTTCACTAGATGGGTTGAAGCCATCCCCTTGCTAGTGGTTAACTCAGAATAGGTGATATCATTCCTTGATTCTTTTATTATCACCAGATTTGGTGTTCCTGAATCTTTGATTTTTGACAATGCAACTTATTTTTCTTCTGTTAAATTAACTGGGTATGCATTGGAAAAAGGTATAAAGTTAAAGTATTCAGCTAATTATTATCCCCAGGGTAACGAGTTAGCTGAATCTTCTAATAAAAATTTAATCAAGATTCTGAAACGTACGGTGGTAAATCATCACAGGAATTGGCATAACGCCTTATCGAATGCCTTGTGGGCTGACAGAGTGACTCCCAAAGCTGCTATAGGAAACTCTCCCTTTTTCCTGGTATATGGCAAGGAAGCTATTTTGCCTCCTCATTTATTTTTACCCTCTTTACAGCCCTCCCAGTCAGTGCAGGAGACACCATGTTCTGCCATGGAGCATCGAATTAACACCTTGCATAAACTGGAGGAAGATAGAGAGTTGGCTAGGAAAAAGTTTAATAAACACCAGCAGACCGTGAAGCATTGGTTTGATCTTAGAAAATCAGTCAGTCGGGATTTGGAAATAGGTGACCTAGTCCTGAAATGGGACAAGGAGCATGAAGACAAAGGAAAACATACGAAGTTCCAATGCCTGTTGCTGGGATCATTTATTATTACAGAAAAAATTGGTCCTAGCACTTTCAGGTTGCAAACATTGGAAGGTGACATTAACAACCTTCCAGTGAATGGTCACCTGATTAAGAAATATTTTTGCTAATCCCCCTCAAGGGATTATCCTGTATATACCTTGTGTGGTGTGCTTGCTTGGTGGATTTTATTTTGGTTTCTTTTTTATTTGTTTATATTTTCTCATTTTTATTTGTTGTTTTATTTGCTCATTTCTGAGTCTGATCAATTTATCAAACTTCAAACTGATGAATTCTTTCAAGTTCTGTAATTGATTTGTAAACCATGCACAAAGATATTACTGTCCTGAAAACTGTCACACTATTTTACTTCTTGAACAGAGAATATTTTTTCATTGCTCTAGATTTTACCAGAAATTCTTGAATCATGTTAATATTAATCAATATTATGAGTCTGTACAAATATATTTCCAAAAGGATTAGGGCAGTATTTGGCAAGGCTATCTTTTAAATCTTTTACGCCATCCCTTCTCGTAAAGAGAATCAGGTCTACCTCCCCATCTGCTAAGATAATCTCACTGCAGATTATATATAATTACATTCTGTCCGCGGTTGGGTTGGAATACTTTCAAGATAAATATGAAGGACAGAGGGTCTCATAACGAGCCAGCCTGATCAGGATCACAGGTTTGCATTCAGTAACATTGTCGTTTTCGGTCACCAAGCCTAGACAATGGCCCTTGGAAAAACACTGAGGGATAAAAGGTCTCATCACGAGCCGGTTTATTTATTGTGGTGCATACTGGTGACTGACATGGTTGCTATTTGGTTACCAAGCTAGAACCATGACCTTCAGAATTATGCTAAAAAATAAAAACACACAAAAAAAGGGACAAAATGATGGTGACAATTCAACCTAACCAGAATTGTATATCTTTAACTAGCAGATGGGATACTGGCATTCCTTGGGCTTTGAAGCAACCCTGTCGAGGCTATAGACGCCTGTTGGCAACAGGGCCATGCTTAATGGTATTGGGGTTTTATTCTTAAAACCAAGTCACTGATTGTTTTACTTCTTTTGGACTGATTTTTTGTTAAAACTCGATCTTTATCAAATAAATAATTAGAACTGTAAATTTCTGGTAATTTTTAGAACTGTGAAATGCTTGGACCTGTTGAAGATGTTAAAATATCGATGCTTGTATGATGACTTATATGAAGGATTTAATTTCTTTGTTTGCATGGCTTCAGGATTAAGAAGCAGATATAACTGTTCCGCCCAGTCAGTCGCCATCTGTTGTGCCCTTGCTCAACAGCCTTAAAAAACATTATTTCATCAAACAAAATCCTATTTTGTTTTGATGAAATGTTTGAATTTCTGGAAGCAAATCTAATGAATCACCAGCTATTGAAACAATGAGATTCTGCGAGCTACTGAATCAGTGAAATTTTATGTTTTTTAAGCAGCATTTGCAAACCATAGGCTATTTGACAAAATCACCATTATCGAGTTATTATTTTGGAAATATTTACATTAACATTCAAAGGATAAGTATTAATAATTTCCATATCTAGTTTTACTATAACCTAATCTGGAAACCTCATCCAAGCATTTATCACTCGATCTTTACACTTTTGATTTTGTTATTATAGCCATGTATAAGGTTGCGAACTTGGATGATTGATCATAGTATGGTTTGGCATGTTATCATAGGTTTTGTTTGAATATTAATTAATGGGTATGTGCGATCAGTTTATTGAAAATTAGATATGACCTAGAATATCAAAAGCTTAATAATTTAGGAAAACGTGTCTTATCCTAGGTTTATTATTTAACATCCGAATCATATTTGCTCATGTTATTAATGTTTAGGGTTGATTGTTATAATATGCCCCATGCTATGAGGATTTGATTTTGGGTTTCATGGTTATGACACGTTCTATCTAAAGCTTGTATTCTAACCTTTGAGTCTTACATAATCCAAGCGCAAATATTAATCCCGACCTTATATGATATGATCTGTATTGTGACTTATATTATTGCATGCAAAGGGTCGAAGTTGACATGATGGTTATGCAACGTGCCCCATGTAGTTTATTTGCCACCTTCGAAGGTAATGCTGTTATACTTTAAGGTCTGAGCATCGACATTCAAAGGTCTTAATCCTTACTATTGTTTCGACCCATGCCATCACCTCCAAAGTCGATCCACTTACTGTAAGGTTGATTTGCCATCATTGCGCTTGTACTTAGTTCTATCTTTCACATTCAATTTCGAGTACGTAACCAACGTCGTGGCTTCATGATCGGTTAACACCTGTATTATATGTAAGGAGTGGTCTCATGTCAATGATCCATGGTAAATAATGGCAAGATCAGTTCAATAGGGAGTTGTTTATCGTCATTTCTCATTGCAACTGCCTTGTTGTGTTATCATTCCCTTCATGCTGAATTTTCAGGATTTTCGGCTGCGTTTGCTCATGGTGCAGTTGTTTTATGAATGTATAGGGTTGCAGTGCTTAGGGTTTTTGCTGGGTCTGTGCCTTGAGTGCTCACTCTCTGGTTCTCTGTTGTGTTGTGAGCTTGAATACCTTGTCTGGGTGATTTTTCATACCTATTTACAGTCAGTCATGGTGCCAGTGGTGAGAGTAGAGCCCCGTGAGATGAAACTACTTGTTTCGAATCCTGAACTGTTAGCAAAGGTCAATACTGTCAAGTGGTTGTCGTTTGTCAGTAAGTTCTCGGATTCGAACCCTGAAGTCATGAGGGTGTTCACTGTGTCCTTGGTCGAATTTCAGGCTGAGGTAGGTGACCTCCGTTTTTGAGTGGATGAACGATTAGTTGCGCTTGCCACTGGTCTGTCACTATCAAGCAAGAGGTGGTTTAAATATAAGTGAATGGACATTATTGAGTGGCGGCAATTACTAAAAAACCCCTGTCAAGAGGTATCATTTCGAACTGGAGTAGCGCACAAATAATTTAAAAAGGAATGGCACCCGGTCTTGGACTTAATACACAGGTACGTGACCTATGAAGGTCACCTATCTTCAGCCTATGTTTACCATCTGTGGTTGATGTCTGTTTTTATTGGGTTCCCACTGAATCTACCTTACTATCTGGTGCAAAGTCTGTTTAAAATGTCCTCTACATTTAAAAAGGGCCCGATGCATGTTAGTCATAGCTTGTTCCATCATGGCTTGGTTCGAATGTTAATTGAGAGGGAACTGTCGAAGTTAAATTGGTCATGGGATGAATTTCTTGAGTCTAATGGTTTCTCGTTCTTCTGCCACTATCAGTTTGACAACCCCAAGGAATGTATCTGGCATCAAGAGCTGATTCAAACTTCAGTTTCTCCTTTACGTAAACCTCTGTCAAACCTTATTGGTCGTATGAGCCCCAACCCTTGTATTGATCCTCTATCTACTCCGGTAAGAAGTCCTGTTATTCCTCTAGTCTCTAAATGCATGAGAAGGTCTACAACTTTGTCACCAGTTACACCAAAGAATAATGTGGATCAAACATGTAATCGGGGAAGTAGTAAGCCAAAAGCTAAAGTAATGGGTAGGTTTACTAGAAGCATGGCCAAAGGTAATGTTGTCAAACCACCTGTGAATGATGGTATTCATGTCGAGACTGTCGTGATTGACGATGATGAAGGAAACCCTGTTTTGTCTATGGATGATCATAATGTTGGGCATGAGTTCATATCGAACCCTGCCGGTGATAGCCCTCCCGTGTTTGATAAGGATATTCATCCTAATCATATTGTTGATCTCCCAGTTAAGGGACAGACTGTAGATACAAACTTGCCAAGTTCGTATCAAGCTAGGGATATGATTCCCCCAATGTTCATTACCTGTTTGTTGGATAAGATTCGCAGCATGGAAGGAAGGGTGACTGAGATGTCGGCTCATCGTGATATTGTGGAAGCCGAGAATTTAAAGTTGAAAGAGCAGTTAGATGCAGATACTAAGTCTTTGTTGCGTGTTAAAAAGCATAAGAATCATTTGATTCGAAGGGTATTAAAGTTGTAGAATGAAAATGATAAGAACGAAGAGAGGGTACGAGAGCTTAATGCTCAAGTCACATTAATGCAGTTTAAGGGTCAGTCATCAAATCCAGAGAAGGGCATTAACATTCAGGTGTTTAACGCACCTATGAAATTATAATGGGTTGAAATGCACTTGTTTTGGGTTACAGGTTTTGAAGTTTTGATAGATTGATAATAAAGTTTTTACTTACAGGTATTTTGTTTGTGTTAATTTATTTATTATTTAGTTTATTTGATTTTCTGTCTAATTGGGTTTTAATTATATTTCTTTTGTACGCAGTATCGCAGGTAATCTGATGGGTCTTCTTTCCCGGATTTTGATAACTGTCTATTTCCTGGACAATCCCTACGTAATTGGGAATAAATCGATTTTGCAGGAGCTGTTTTCCAGGTGTTGTTACATGATCTATGTTCTGATGTTTTGATTCCCTGTCAAGAATCGAATCTTTCCTATTTCTTGGCATTTCCACGTATGAGGGAAAATGACATGTTTTCACTTGTCATTTTAAGCGAAATCGGTTAAAGGTTTCGATTCTGCTATCTCTAGTTTTTAGATAGCATGTGGGATAGGGGGTCGATAGTTTGGGAAAGGAGAAGACAATACTACGGTTTGATCTTTCTGTAACTCGAGGCAGTTTCCTGTCAACATATACAGTATTTTAAAAAGGTGATAACTTATATATATGTTTACAGTTTTATACTTTGCATATGTGTTTATGGTATCCCTGGTCTTGTTACTTTTTTTCTATATTATTAATGTTTGTCATAATCTCTTTAAAGAATTGTGCAAATATATTACGTATGATTATCGACTTATGCTGATTTTCGATCTGTTGATGAACGTCATGTTGTAAATTTGATGATTGACATCATTATGTATGTGGTTTATGTGTCTATTGGATGATCTTGGTGATTTCTGAATTTCTTTTGAAGATTTTCAAGATTATTGATAGTCCCATTAGCAGATTCGATTTCAGTTTAAATATTTGCATCGCTCCTGATCAGGATAGGACTTAGATTAGGTTAGTGTAATTTCTTTTTTCTGTTAATTATATTATTTAGATTTCTATTTGAATCAGATATTTATATTCATGTCACATTCAGATTATTCTTTTTATTTCTAATTATGTACAGGTGTATATAATGTATCTTTTTAATTTATCAAGTCTGTTAATAGTTATTTAACTTCTATCTTGGTAATATAAACTGATTTAATTTAGCTAAGTAATACTGTAATTAATAACATTTATTAACATGTACAGAGATAGGTATATATCTGATTAATAATTAGTAGCGTTAGATTTATCGTTTAGACTTTTCTTTAATTAGAATTTCAGGCTAACAGAGCCTTTAAACCTGTCGGGAACAACCATCCGAAACAGCTTGGAGCCTGCTGTAAGGATCCCGGTCTGGTTTGTCTTCCCTCGTTGTGTGCCTAGTCATTTATTCCCATCAACAGTGTGGTATAACTTCAATCTTGTCAATATGAAAAGGAACATTGGGAGGTGTAGGCTCTTTACCCACATCGGGTTGCAACGGACCATAATATTTAGCACGCATCAAAATATTAGTGGTTGAGATAATGTTTATACAATTGTGGCCACCTTATGCATTAGAAATGTTTTGATTCCCACCAGAATGTAATGTCTGTGTTTTGAATTTTATTACAATGACCAATTTTTCACTTTTTTCTGAATTTCGACCTTTGACTAGTTTTGATGTTTAGGTATCCAAATTGGCCCAAATGCTCCCAAATATTATGGAAATGTGTATGAATGATATTAAGACTTGAATATGATTTCCATGGATAATTTATTACCCTCCAATTACTTCTTATAACTTCTTTATTATTTTCGTCAAAGTAGGAGTCTTTACTAGCAAACTGGGGTTCCAATTCCCCATGGGTAAATGCTGGAAATGTCCTCTCAAATGCTTCCAAACCCACTCAAATTTCTGAAAATAGGAAGAATATGTGAAATATAAATTTTTAAGGTCTCATATGCATCATTATTCATTTTATACTGGATGTTATGACCCTCTCCCAAATAGATACAAAATCACTAATTCGACGCTTGGGGAAATGGCATCAAATCTTCTCCAAATGCAATTAAACTGAGTAAAATGACCTCAAATTCTTAAGTTCTAGGAATGAAAATTTTAATACTCATAAATGAAAGAATGTTCATCATAAATGTATAATAGATACATTCTTCCATCTTAAATAATCAACATTACCATGGCATACAACAATATAGTGGGGAACTGGTTATTGTTTGCTCATTACAATTCATTTTTACATACAACCCTTTGATATTTTGACCTGATACTTTTCAATAATTAAGAAAAGATCATATTTATCTTATTACAATCATAAATGGGAAATGAAAATCTATCCCAATTTGAAATAATCAGCATTACAATGGTTCACAACAAGATAGTGGAGAATTGGCACTATTTCTTCATTGTTTAACATATTTACATGAAATATTTTGGCAATTTGACCTGAGAGTCTTATGAAATTTAAATACATATCATTTAAATCATAACATAAAATAATGGGGCATTATAACCTTCCCCAAATATATCAATAGCTCACCTAAAGCACAATCCCTTCATGAGCAAGAATATGCAATAAAAACTGGAAATGGTTGAGAGGAAGTGATGCAATAGAAGAAACCATGAGCTTCCCTATATCTTAAACATGCAAATAAAAATTGTTTAAATATCCATGAATCCCCTGAGTGGCCTCTCCAAACACCAACCTGGATTGGAATCTTTCACCCTCAAAATTCGCTAAGGAAAGGAACTAGTCATCCACTATCTCTCTCAATTTACAAATGATCAAAATATATTCTCTTTCTTAATACCTGTATTTTATAAAAATACTTATCCTTCTAATTTTACTGATCCATCAAAAAAATCAATCCAATTTGAATTAGGGTGTGTGCTCAATATTTTCCAAGTGTCCTCCCTTTCCTAGCCTTCCATCTTTGCCCAATTCGAGTGGGAACCCATTGAGCTTCCCCAACTCACATGAGCACCCTATTGGATGCTCTATTTCAACCTGAAATGTCAGA
This sequence comes from Pseudotsuga menziesii, assembly GCA_001517045.1. NCBI lineage: Eukaryota > Viridiplantae > Streptophyta > Pinopsida > Pinales > Pinaceae > Pseudotsuga > Pseudotsuga menziesii. The sequence goes on along the minus strand of LPNX010961499.1, from coordinate 204,503 downwards.
ATGGTCATATTTCATCCTTCAAGTTTGCAATATGTCATAAATTTCATAGCATCTTCATCGTTGGTGTCATAGATGTGATAGATGTTGGGAAATCTAGCCCAAGTGTCCAAGAAGCTCCCATTTAACTCATCCTCTCCCATTGAAGTTACATTTCCTTCCAAATTATACCTATTAGAAATATGTAAAAGTGTATTAGCCTTGTAAATCATCCAGGAACATTAGGATTCCCATGGATTCGAAATTGCAAGAGGAGGATTCCACGTGGCACAAAAATCCTAGCTTGTGTGGGCCCCATATTCTCCATGTATCTACATGCTCCATTGCCACTTCAATTTTATATTTTATTTATTTAACAATATAAATTATTAAATATTTATTCCATTCTAATGTATGAACATTATTTATTATCTCCCTTATTAAAATTCCAAATGTATCCATCCAACCTAGGGAACCAGTAGGATTGATGGAATTGTCCTGCTATGCAATTATTTAACTAGGGACATTACAGTCCTCCCCGCCCAATATTTATTGTCCTAAATAAATTCCATATTTTTATGCTGCAATATTTTTTTTATATTCCCAAGTGGCATCCTCATTTGGTACTCTTTCCTTTGCACCAAGTGCTCTGTTATGGTTTTTCTCATTGATTTTCTTTAGCTGGAACTTGAGTAGTGGCACTCACGTATTGCAATTTTGTGTTCCCAAAATTAAAGAGATGTGGATTGTGAATATTTATATATCCTATAATATCACCACTAACGCCAAAAGGATTAATAAAATCCATAAAAACAAAATTTGTGCAAATAATATTTACCTCCATATTTTGGAAACATTTTCTGAACTTTCACCCCTTTTTGCTTCTGTATATTTATTTGAAGTTGGTGCTGAGTTACCAAACTTTTAGCTTCTTAAAATTCCAAGAAATTTTTGAGAGGAACCACCATGCTTTCTCCTGCACTACTCTGATTACAATCATCTTCTCAAGTAGTGACTAAGTATCCAATGCTACTTGTTTCCCCCACAATTGAAACCAAAGAGGCCAAAAATGATCCCAAGGTCCTATATGATCCTAATACATGCATGGTGTGAAATGTCTATGATGAAATTCCATGAAAACCAAGCATGTAAAAATTGAATCCATCTCTCAACAGGTCTCCCATATAGGAAACTGGAACACTTCTCTGCAAATATGAACTCAAATAACTGAAGGTTGGTTTGCTTTCTCAAACCAACAACCAAACTGCTACTCCAAGTGAGATGAAGGAAAGCAATTATGTGATCCCATTGTTGGTATTGCACCCTTCCAAACATCATGAGTACAAAATATAGATCACGAGAGTACATAACAACACCATACAAATGTACATCAAGAAGGTACATCATTAAAGAATCATGAAAGTACTTGTACATCCAAGTAAGTATATCACCATGTCACCCATACACACAAGCATCAAGTATTATATCAGATCTTCCCTAATGACATAGGTGAGGATCCCATGTCCCATAATCCTAATCCAACAATATATAATGTGCATCAATATAATCATCCATCTGTTCTTTCATCCAAGAAGTGAATGAAGAACCTCCACCAAAATATGAACCAAATAAAGAGCAAAGAAAACATGAAGACTTCAAGTGGCTCGAAGAAGTCCCATTGTTACGTAGAAAACTTCCTATGGCTTGGGGTACCAAAAAGGACAGAGTAAGCGTAGAAATCAATCCTTTCTGATATGCAAGAGAAAACAAACATCTAACACTAAAGTATCACGATACATACCCTATTCCAGACGGTTGATGTAGATCCCCGTTGATATTTTCCACTCTCACTTGTATAAGTAATTTGCTCTCTCAACATTCAGCAAACAAGACAAGCATGCTATATATAATCATGTTATACCTACTCTAGCATATATAAACAATAACATATAAGCATTTAAAAGAATCCAAGGATTCAATACTCATTTAAATACTTATTATTGGACAGGAAAAGATATTTCTATTAATATAAAACAAAGATTACAATAGTGACAACCTCTGTCGGCATGTCTGCGAATCAGAGAAACTGAGTCCTCCACCTAGGCCTCCACCACTTCAATCCTCCATCTCTCAATAGAAATATCAAAAGCAAAGGAAATCTTGGAAAGAACAGAAAGTGCTCCAAGGGATAAAGGGATGCATACTCAAGTATAAGCTCCGACAAAAATTGACTATAGTTCTCTTTCTCTTCAATTCCTCTCCCTTTCAATGTATCCAAAGGGTTCCTGATATATTGCTTCAATGGGGTAATGGAAGTTCAAATATGAGCAATCTCAAGGCATATGGAAGGCCAAGAGACAAGTGATTCGGATCCACATCAAGGAAAACTCCAAAACTATTTGGGCTTTTGCACACATCCCGATGTACGCAGGTTTAAGGGTCAATTCCATGTATATACACAAGAATGGGTTTAAAAGTCATGTATATCAAATAAGACATGTTTTTAGGGATGATCTTGGAAACATCAAAGGTACAAAAAATGGTCCATGGGGTCTAAAGAGTCTACAAAGGGATAGGGAAGGCCATAAAGGTGTGATCCACCATGTGTGGTAAAATCAGCTGTAAAAGATGCCCCCTAATGTGTGAGGTCAGAGGGGCGATACGATGGTCGAAATACATTATAAGTCCATCCCAGAAGTGGAGTGATGAAGAACCAGGTGGAAGAACCATCCATCCAATAGTACAATATAATGATCAAAATCTGCACATAAATGCAAGTAGATATAGCAGTCTCGGATACATAAGAGTACAATGGTCATGAATAGGCATGATACAAAATATGACATGTGTGGTCATTGCCATGTACAATATAGATAGATCAGAATATCCATGATGAATATCTACAATGGGTCATGATCTCCATGAAGGCTGAAGATATATAATGGATCAAGATCTCCATATTGGCTGGAAACATCTGACATACACTGGAATCAAGTCATGAGAGATGAAATCTAATGAACAATGGCACGATCAAGGAGGTAACATTGATGAAATGCCACCAATCTAGAAATTCTACTACATAATCCACTACGAGTACATTTCCTACTATGCGAATAGAGGTGTCGAGGTCGAACATAGTATTCCATTTTTTGATTACCGGTCATTGATGTATATCATTAACAAACGTGAGATCACCCACTGATAATGAAAATGTGAACCAAAGTACTAGAGTGCAAACTAACAAGTGTGAATAAATGTGTTGAGGTCAAACACTTGAAAGGATACTTGATCAAGGGACACTGATGTATTCCCAAAAACTGTCAATGGTGAGAGAACCTGCCATTGATGACTGCAAGTCTCAAGGCACTCAAAAATTCTTCTAGATTCCTATCCCAAAATAAATGATCTGAAGTCGATGGGCTGAAATCTACCGGAAGGAGGGCATTAGTGCATCCCTCATCATCCAACACGAGGTATTTAGTAAGGCTATATAATGTGAAAGTACTCGATCATAATGTGCATGAACCGGTATCAGTACCGGGAATGGCCGACATGCAAAGTCAAGGGAACTGAGGAATGGCTGACTCAGGTTTCAAATTCCTTAAAACAAGAGAATAAAAGCAAATGGTGACTGAATGTAGGAAACATAGACTCGATATACAAAACTAGCACATCTCTATGACACAGGAGCCATCCACATAGGCTCCATAGGGACCAGAATCTTAACTAGTTAGTGGAGATAAACTCAGAGAAACGAGTACAACTCCTAAAGTCAAAATATTAACCCAACCAATGGATGTGATATAAAGTGCTCCGTTCGAAGGGGACACAACTCAACTGCTACCAAAGATAACATCTTTTCTTGTCCGACTTTTTGGTTTTTTGATTTTTTGGACTTTTTCAAATATTTTTAAAAGCTTAAAAAAGAATAAAAGTGCTTTATAGTTACAGACTAGGAGGAGATGAGTGTCAATGGGAAAAAAAACTAGTTCCAAGCAGTGGAACATACCTATGCTCAATGCAAGGACACATGTGTAGGATAGCGACACTCGAGGGAAAGTCCCCTCCTGGTAAAAATTGGCAATTAAGCTGTGAAAGATATATAAAATGGCTCAGTATGGCTAGACATGAGACAAGCTCGGGCTATATGGCTGATAATCAAAGTCAAGGAAGCAGGCATAAGGCTCAATAAGGTAGGAAAAACTCATGATAATGCAATTACAACTTGATATATACAAGGGAGTCCCGAGGAAATGGCTAGCATAAAGTTCAAGAGGAGTATGAGGCTCTTGCTCAAGGACATAGTAGGACTAAAAGGGACTCCCAGCCCTAAGACAGGACTCATAGCATGGGTACCAAATGCAAAAGGGAGCTAACTAGGACACCCATGTATAGGAAAACTCTACCATTCACATAGTACCACTTTTAATAGTAGCATGAAGGTTCCATGATACCATGGAATGGGTTCATACATAAGGTTAAGATGGAATGGTCATAAGGAAATGCATAAATCCAAGCAGATATGATATCCTAACCTATATGCTAGTTCAGACATAATACATGTGATAGGAACGAACGGGTCAGAACCTCGGAGAGAGTGTACAAAAACTGGACCCTACATGACAACCATATTAGTCCAAAACAACCTGAAATAGTCAATAAAGAATCCAAACTATAAGATATAGGGAGGAATGATCATGAAAACTGCACCCAAAGGAAACAATGTGGTGAACGATGGGACATAAAAAGGAAAGTAAGTTGTAGACCCAACATTCACGTGAGGGTGACCACCGGTGTAAAGACCGAGAGAAGGGAGTCAACATCCTCCACAAATGGAGTAGAGGGCGAAATGTGACCACTCCCAAACTATGAGCATGGTAAGGGGCTATGATGCCCCCATTTCTAACACCAAGGTCCGTACTAGGACCAAGGACGGGATTTAGGATACGAGGAATGCCAAATATAAAAGGACCCAAACTCAAGAGAGCATAAATATACTCAAGTAAAAGTCATCCCAAAGGCCAACTAGTGCACAAAGAACACACTCCTAAGAAAATCTATAGCCAAAATACAAGCAAAACAAGGGGAGGATATGTGAGCTCCCGAATGTAGCAGGTATGTATCTCCTAGGAGAGGCTCGAAACTCCCATACACTACAAGCAGAGGTACGTAACCAATTATAATGCCCCTCAGCTTCAATGCATAAAGTGACTATACCATCTGACCTCTACCTGGCCAGGACACTCACAGAATAACCTCTGCAAGTACCCCCTATGATACCTAGGTAAGGAAACTAAGGTCACCTCAATATAACCAATGTGCAAGTGGATAGTCCTAGGCAGTATCGACCGTATGGGCAGGATAGCAAAGCCCAAAACTCTCTAAAGAGCCCCAAGATATGAATATAATCCTAGAAATATCTCCAGCGTTCACAGAAAGTGACTAGGGGTCATCCCAATCACAATCGTGTGCACCGCCTCATGCTTAAATCCCATGTAAGAGGAGCGTCTTGAGAAACACTAATTATATCAAGGATTTCTCTCTCACCTGGACATACACCTAATTGTTTTTTTTAGTGTTCTTGGATAATTTACTCACAATGAACTATTCCAAGACCCTGAAACCTAATCTTGTTGGTGCACCCTATAAAAGAAAAGAGTGTAATTCATTTTAAATTATGCATTGATTTTAATGGCTGTAATTACTCAAAGGGAACTGGTTGTGCAACTAATGATATGAAGACTCAATAGTGAAATAAAAGTGCACACCCAACAAGCAATGCCAAGTGCAATCTTGTAGAATGAAAAACAGGGTATGCCACTACATGAGATGAATAAATATATATTCCTTTTTGAATGCCAATGCAATCCTTCCTATATGAAAACCTAAACGCAACTCTCATCCAAGCAATCCAATGCAAGTACCTCCTCAAATCCATATCTAATATTCAACTAAGAGTGCAACTACTTTGTATTTTTCATTATAAAAGCATGAAAAATGCAATAAAAGTCATCTAAAACTCTCAGTCTCTGCAACAAGTATAAAACACAAGCCCAACAAGACACCGATACAAAAAAGAGTAATGCACTAATGGAAAAACAAAAAGGATAAATGACTAAAACTATTTCCAAATAAAAATCAATGAAAAAGTGGTCTCTGGACACAAAAGAAGCATCCAACAGACAACATCAGACCCAAGGAAGACCCAACCACACTCAAAACCCACCCAACAATTCCCACGACACTAAACTTACCAAAAGAGAGGATGTATGCGACTGTTTAAAGAATAGCTGCATATATACACGACTTTTGGCCAAAAAGCTGCATGTATACTCGGATTTTGGCCAAAAACCTACGTGTATACGTGACTTTTGGCCAAAAACCTACTTATATAGAGAATACAATGGTAAAAAGAAAGCCAAGGGTCAAACCAATAAAGGGGAGTGACAATGGATGAACATACTATAAAATGCAACACCGAAACAAGGAGAAACAAAGAGCAAGTCAATAATATCAAGCACATTGTGCCCCCAAACCTCAAAGAAAAATAAAGAACGTCCCCAGTATGGTCGCCAATTCTGTTACAAAGAAAAATTCCTATGGCTTGGGGTACCACAACAGACAGAGTAACCGTAGAAATCAATCATTTTCGATATGCAAGATAAACCAAACATCTAACACTTAAGGATCTCGATTACATACCTTATTCCAGATGGTTGATGTAGATCCCCATTGAGCTTTTCCACTCTCGCTTGTATAAGTAATTTTCTCTCTCAACATTTAGCAAAAAAGACAAGCATGCTATATATAATCATGTTAGACCTACTCTAGCATATATAATAAATAGCATATAAGCATTTAAAAGCATCCATGGATTCAATACTCATTTAAATACACATTATTGGACAGGAAAAGATATTTCAATTAATAGAAAACAGAGATTACAATAGTGACAACCTCTGTCGGCACGTCTATGAATCAGAGAAACTGAGTCCTCCACCTGGGCCTCCACCACTTCAATCCTCCATCTCTCAATAGCAAGCTCATAAGCAAAGGCAATATTGGGAAGAACACAAAGTGCTCCAAGGGATGAAGGGATGCAGACTCAAGTATAAGCTCTGGCAACAATGGACTATAGTTCTCTTGCTCTTCAATTCCTCTCTCTTTCAATATATCCAAATGGTTCCTTGTATAGTTCTTCAATGGGGTAATGAAAGGTCAAATCCGAGTGATCTCAAGGAATATGGAAGGCCAAGAGACAAGTGATTCAGATCCACATAAAGGAAAACTCCAAAACTATTTGTCCTTTTTCACACATCCCAATGTATGCAGGTTTAAGGGTCAAATCCATGTATATATGCAAGAATGGGTTTAAAAGTCATGTATATCAAATAAGACATGTTTTTAGGGATGATATTGGAAATATAAAAGGTACAAAAATGGTCCATGGGATATAAATAGTCTGCAGAGGGACAGGGAAGGCCATAAAGGTGTGATCCACCATGTGTGGTAAAATCAGCTGTAACACTCATCAATACACCCATGAATATGTATATCATCATGAAATAACATAGTATGTTGCTGCCAACAATAATTTTCTTCATTCATATATATATTCACCCAAGTGTGGGATGAAGTTCCTCCAACATCAATGTTGTGCTCAACCCCACTATCAAGTGGTCTACCATGTGGAAGATCACTAAAAACCTTTTCATACTTTTGTAATAGTTTCTCTATATCCTTTGGGTGTTAAACAACCTTTATGTTTGTCTTGGGATATGTGATATGAAATTCATCATCCCATTCTATGTCCGCATGCCTCAATATATATCTCATACTATTGCAATTCACTACTTGATTTGGGTAAGTGTGATGCCCTCTTAAAACCCTTAGTACACCTTTCAAATCTTGAAATTTCATCTCAGGAATTTGAAAATTTACTCTATTCTCCCCTATATAATACATATATTTCACTCCCAAAACCACATTAGTATCAGCAACATCAACCACATAAAATCTATCAACAAAAGTATAGTTACCTATGGTGACTTGCAACTTTGGAACCCATGTTTTGCACTTCATTGTTTTGTGACTAGGAATGACAACTATGAAGCCATTGAATGGTTCAATAGGTATATTAATTTTCTCCACCATATCTGCATCAATGAAATTATGTGTGTCTCCTCCATATACCAAAACTGAATCTCTTTGTCTTATTACCACACCCTTGCATTGAATAGTGTGATAGCGAGGCAGTGCTAAAATTACTGACATTCTTTCTTTGTCCGATGAAGGCTGACTTTATTCTTGTATTTATTCTTCAGTTGTTGTCTCATATGAATCCTCTTGATATGGATTTTTTCCTTCTTCATACATACCCCCTTCATACTCATAATTATCAGAAAATACTTCAATGTATTGAACTTTTCCCTTAGTGCATTTATGCCTCAGTGTCCATGGTTGAAAGCATGTGAAGCACACTTTTTTTATTCGAAGTTCATCCCTGTTTAGTCCTTATTTCTTATTATTTTCAAATTAATCTCTTTGATTGGATTTCTTAGAAGTTTCATCTCTTTTTAACGGTTTCTTTTCAAATCTGAAGTTAGGCTTGGGAGGAAATCTTATACTAGGAAGCACATTTTGAAGATCTCTAGTCAAGCTCATTACATCTTTTAATGTGGTGAGCTTGTGGGATTTGACCAAACATTTTAAGGGCTCATATAAAACTTTAGTGAACAACAATAGTATCCTTCCCATATACACATCAGCCACCTTGACTTATAATTTTTGAAACTCCATCATATAATCAGTAGGGGTCTCGACTTCCTTCAATTAGACTAGTTCTTTGAAAGACAATTCCATATATTTTTGCTCAAATCTCTCTGGTAACATGTAAATAAATTATCCATATGTTTTAACTTCATCATGACCCATATTTTTAAGGCCATGGAACTACCATTCATTGGCATCTCCTTCCAAGTGCAAAATGACCATTTTTAATGCATCTTCTTCCACCATCGGATTCATCTAAAAATACACATCTTATTTTTGCACCTAAATGTTAGTAGAAATTTGAGAGGAACCATCAAAATTAGGGAGTGGAATTTTACCAATGGAAAATTCAATTATTTGTTTTGGTATAGAGACTTATTATCTTCCTTCTTTTTGAGTTTGTATGTAGCAATAAAGTATTGATCAATTCAATTCTTTGTCACAATTATTATAACCTCGAAGAATATTCTAAATGTATTTTATTGGTCCTTGATGTTCCTATCGGGAGAATCATTTGTATTTCTTTGTACCTCAATGTTCCTATCAGGAGAATTAATAAGACTCATGAGGAATTCCCCTCCATTGTAATTTGGGTCATTAGTACCCTTCAGAATATATTATTATATTAAGTTAGCCCAGTTATGTCTACTCGATAACTGAGTTAAGTTTACTCGATCCTACATAATTGGGTTAAATGTCAAGTGAACGAAAGACTATAAATAGAGTGAGGCACCTCTCATTTGAGACACACACACTCACTTGTGCATAGCACGTGGAGAGAGAGAGAGAAATATCTACTAGAGGCAAGTGCACTTATTTTGGGGTCTTATCTTTTATCTTTTATACATATTATACAGAGGAAGTTTTTGCTGGGTTTTCTTCCCCATGAGGGCTTCCTAGGATAAATATTTGTGTTATTTTTGTGTGGTTGTGCTTGTCTATATTTCAGTGGTATTGTGTCTTATGGTTATGTTGTTATGATGCTAAATTCTATAAGATCTGATAAAACCATTAAAAACTTAACATGGTATCAGAGTCACCCTAAAATATGTCATTGTGCATCCGAAATAGTGCTACAACTATAACAATTGAAGATTAGCATTTCATGCTTGAAAACCCTAAAATACTAAAAATAGTAGTTTTGGTAGATTCACTATATCTCTATATTGGAGAAGGATCAGGAGCCAAAATGTTCACAGGAAGAAGATAAATTCCTGATGTACATTGTTTAAACGTTTCAGTCTTAGATTCGCTATATTCTAGGAGATATGATTCCTCTAAGTTAGGGTTCCAGCCTCTCACAAGATTTAGCCTTAAACATGTGACCTAGGTAAAATTGCTATATCTCGGGCTACGAAGGTCCAAATGAAATTTTACAAAATATTCCATAACTTGAATAGACTTTACCTTATGTGGTAAAAGTTTCATACCCCGAAGGTGAAACAGTGACATGGGGCAGTCCATACAAGTTTTCTCTTCTGAACAGTCCTAAAATAAGACACATTGGGAAAATGCGCATAAGTCCCAATTGATGAAACCAATTCTTCTCAAACCTGATGTGTTGGAAAGAAGACCAAGAAGGCTACCTTATTATGAAATTTCAGACATAGAGGAGTAGTAATTTCGGAGATATCATAGAAACAATATCAGGAATTTTGCAAAAGAAATTGAAGAAAACTAGGGCATTAGATATTTTGCAATTCTGATCACAGTTTTAGGAAAATGAATATGGTGCTCAAATCACCTTCAGGAGGCACATATTTCTATCCAATCATATCTGAAATATTCCAAGTTTGAAAAATTAGGTTTTTTCTGACAAACCCTAGATCATCTAGATCCAGAACCAGGACAAACACCTCAAACCATATTTCACTGGTTCTTGAAGAAAATGAATTGGACACCTACATAAGTGGAGAGGTTCCAGTTCCAGAGGGAGATGAGGATAAACCCTTACAAAAGAATAAAATTGACTCATAATAACAGAAGAGAAAATGGGAGCAACTGAAGATCAAGCGCTCACGATTCAAAGAAGATCCCTCAAGCGATGAGGAATATGAAGAACTCAATTCTTGAAGAACCTCTTATCCATATTAGCATTTGGATAAGAAATTATGATGTCAACAATGAATAAGATGATGAAGTAGAAGTGTGGTGAGGATTTCTCCTCACTGCAGGAGTAGGAATTGCTCCCTTGTTCCTATAGGGCACAAGGGTAGGTTCCTACTATTGGGAAATAGGAAAAAATGAAATGGAAATAGTATAAACAGAACAAAAAATTAAACTAAGCTAATCTAAAAAATAATAAGCAAATGGAAACAAATGTAAACTAGATCTAATAACATGAACAGAAAGAAGAAGTGGGGATGAAGCTTTGTGAACCCCTCTGTAGAAAATGGGTTAGGGTTCCACCTCCTTAACCCTGCAAAATAAACCTAAGCTACCATGGAGAAACCTGCAAACAATGTCAATAATAAAACCTGCAACTAGAAAACAAGGTTAGAAAGTAAAAAATAACTAAACAAACATGTAAAGAAACATTATACCTCTATTGGGTGGAAATGGGCCTCCATGCCCTAGCTCCTGGAAGCCTCTCTCTCTTGGTTGGGGGAGAAATGGCTCATGTGGGAATGGATGTGGAGGAGAGGGAATGTGGGTGGTTTGAGAGGCAAAGGTCTCAAAGCATCCATCGGCAGCATAACAATAGGTAAGGGAGGAGTGTTTTGAGAGTGACCCCCCACCCTCCTTTTATAGTTTTTCCAAGGGATTTTAGGGTTTTAAGTCCTTGGTCAGGTCTTTAGCCCCTTCCACCCTAACTTTAGCCCCTTTTAGGTTTTTAGACCCTTTTTCAGGGCTTTAGCTCCTAGGGGGCTATTTTGGGCTCTTTTTGGGGGGTTTTATCCCTTTTCTTCATCCTTGGGCTCTTTTGGAGGTGTGGGGGTATAATGGAAGGTCTGATGGAGTGAAATGAGTGTTGTGTGATGGTTTCCTTGGGTGGTGTAGGCCATAGAGAGATATGTGGGGGATTTTTGGGTTAACATATTGCCCCCTGATGTGTGAGGGCAGGAGCTCAATGTATGGCCGACGGATATCATAAGATTTACTGTAGAGAGGTGGTGCTTCCGGGGTTGGGGCATGGTGGCTTTTGGTTTTTGTATTAATTTGGTTCCCATCAATGGGTGAGATACAATAAATGTGTGACATGTGTATGGATGAGGCGGGCATTCCCATGCTCATGACAATGTCAAAAGAATCATTTGATCTATGCTCTAAAATACAATAGTCGATCATATACAACTGATGTTACAATACTGGTTTCCTCTATGTGAGGCTGAATACAATACTGATCTGGTACATTGGACCCATGGCATTCTCATGGAATTCTATATCTTCATGACTGATGGTCTGCTGGATTTGAAACGTCACATAGCTGTATGGACTCGTTGATTGAGAGTTAGAGTTTCTATGGTACAAGTATGTTGTATCAATCATAAAGGTATATCGAAGCACTTCTAGGGCTTCTGATAACTATCTCCAACGCAACCCAAAAATCACAAGGGACATAACCTATTTAGGTCCCTCGAGTGGACTCAAAAATGTGCTAGACTCAGGTGACATCCAAGGTCTTCGACCAAGTATTGTGTGAAACAAACCCTGTACGAATCTCAATGGTATGATGATGGAGTTGAAGTCAAGCACATGAGAAACAACCATCCCAAGAGGCACTAAGGACTCCTCTCAAGTGGTCCAAGGAACTAATCAATGATGTTAATGAAACCAAGGTATAGGGACATTTTGTTCTATCCTCTGGAATATGTGTGTTGGCATCGACAGAGGGAGACTTTCCCCTAGTCAAGGAAATGATGTTTCCTTAACCAGGAGCGCAAGGTGCATAACCGAAAGGTGTGAAGCAATCTGCGGAATGACTCACTGAACAGGGGCAAGGGGGGAGTGGGAGACTCAAAATTCCTTTGTTCAGAGTATGACAGTAGAGCAGACTAGGCAGCAAATGAAACTTGACTAAAGGGAATAGGATCATAGCTGTAATACCGGGAATGTCGCTATAGATGGGAAATACTTGGAGGAGGTGGACGCTTTTGATACTGTTGGGATCCAAGGAAGACACATTGCAGAGTAGTCTGAACAAAGGTGACCCCATGTGGGAATGCTGCCAAACAGTTTTCTCTGGGGGGGTGTCTAGGGACACCATTGTGGTACGATCTTGTGGATTTTTGGCGAGCCCGAGAAGGTAAGTGCTCGTTGGTGCTTTCAATTTTAGAGAGTCTAAAAGCATGAAGAAGACTCCAGTGGGGGCTCTTTTTCATTGGTAGTCTCCTGTGTTCAAAAATGGATAAAAGTATACATAAGAGAGCTCGCTCATCCTGGAGGGGATGAGAGACTTCTTTACCATTGGTAGTCCAATCAGGTCGAAAAAGGTAAAACCTATACTGACTTGACGGTCATTCAAATACTTTTATGAGCATGAATGAAACCAAGTTTGCTCAGCGATCTTTTCTTGATGAAATGACTGGAAAAGAGCTTAACGACAACTGGTGGTGATCTTTTTCATTAAGTGTAGCCCCTCTGTCTGAGAAAGCATAAAAGTATGCAGAGGAGAATGGTATTGTCTTGAGTGTGCCAAGGAGGTCATTTTCATGAGATGGTCTACATGGTCCACAGAAGGAGATAAATGAGATGATGTAGACACCCTTTCCTATACTTTAGCGAGTGGGAAAGGAAGCAGTTGCGCTCGATGATATTTTCATTGTTTTAAGGAGTCAGCAAAAGAGCTTAAATGAAACTCCACCATGGTCAACCGATTGCAGTGGCACAAGCAGTGCCCCATGTCAGGACGGTGGATAGAGGTCCAAATGTCATCCACATAGTATGGACAGAGCAGCAGGCTCTCAAACATACCAATACATGTGTGGGATAGATCGCGGCAAAGGCCTGCAAGTCAGTGCGGCAGAGGCATGCAAACCGAGGTGGCTCTCGGATAGAGGTCAGGAGAGCATGTGTGTGTGTTAATGTGGATGAAATTGACCACATGCGATGTGAGTGCAAGTCTGGGGGCATTGGTATGCCAAATGCATGCAAGAAAAAGAAATTGTTTTGTGGACAGTGGTCTAGAGGTCTGCGTAAGGTACGGTGAAAAAAGACAATTATAAATACAAAATATAAAAGTATAGTACAATCCTTAATGGGCGGCGGCTTGACAGCTTGCATGAGTTGTGGTCAGGAAGTGTGATACAAGTACCGGTCCGTAGACACTTGCATCATCATGTCATGGCTTCGTAAATTGAGGTGTCTTGTGGGAAATGGTCCTGAAATTAATTTATTAAACATGAGACGATGGTCTCATAAAGAGATATAAATTTGAGCTCGGAGGTGTGAGAGGTGTCTCGAACCGGTTCCAGGTGAATTTGAATTAGTAGCTGATGGTGCTGCCCCTAGTGCATTGGTGCACTTAAAAGTTTTTGTGTCGCTATGTATATCCTGTTGAGAAAGCATATGTGGCTTCTCATTTTGTATTGGACATGCAACTTATCTATTTATCTATATATATATATATATATATATTTTTACGCACGTGGATGTGCTTTTATGGTTTTATTATGTGAGTCTTTTAAGATGCTGTGGAATGCAAATGTCTATCTGATGTATTATTACACTGTGTGTGTATTTTTAGACATAGTTATGCATGATGTTATGGTTTTATGTTTCCTATATGTGGTTGTGGATGTGCCAATTTAGAATATCGTTAGCCATTTGATCTGCGACACTATTGAGGTTTCTAGGAACATGTGTGAATGTGATGGATTCAAATGTTCTAAGCATCTATTTAGTGCGTAGGTACTTTCTAAAAAGGTAGGGATCCCATACTTGATAGTGGTTGTGCAACTGAGAAACAAGCAGTTGGGAGTCTAAGAAGACATTGAGATGGTGAATGCCTATCTGAAGAGCAACAGCCATGAGGCCATTGACACCATCATATTCTACTTGGTTGTTGGCTACGGTGTCGATACATATTCCATCGATGTGGATCAACTCGTGCGATGGGGAGTAGATTACCCATGCAGCCGAGGCGAGGTTCAGAGACCATCTGATTGTTCCATCTTTGAATCCCATATACCAGTCTGAGGTGTGCTCCATCTGAAGCAATGAGAGGAAATGATACATAAGACTCAATTGGGAAAAATGTGCAAAACAAAAAATGGAAATACTATAATACAATTTAGAATGTTGTCACTCAAAGGGGTGATGTTAGAGGGAAAGTCATTTGGACTTTCCAAGGATCAGTGGTCATTCCTTTGTGTGACATGATGAATCCTTGGATACGGTCCATGGGGACACAGAAAACACACTTGGATGGGTTCAAGTAGATCCTGTACTGGTGACATTGCATTAGGACTTGTCAAAAGTCATCTATGTGTTGTGTGTAGTTTTGTGACCGTGCAATGAGGTTTTCTAAACAAACCAACATGATGTGCACAAGATCACGGAAGTAGTGCATCATGGCACACTGGAAGGTGGCTCTAGTATTTTTGAGGCCAAAGGGCATGAATCAGTAAGTGAATGTGCCCCATGGGGTTGTGAATGCCATTTTGTAATGGTCTTCTTTCTGGATTTGGATTTGGTTGTAGCTGGAAAATCCATCCATGAAGAAGAAGGCCTCATGTCTAGTGCATGCATCGATGATCTGGTCGATGAATGGGGTGGGGAAGTTGTCTTCGGGACATGCCCCATTAAGATCGCAGAATTTTGTGCAAACGTGAATGGTACCTTGTTTTTTATTCACAGGAATAGGATTAGAAACCCAAGTTGTGTATGAAATGGGATAAATGAAGCCGGCTGTGCGCAGCTTCTCTATCTTGAATTTCACCGCAGCCACTTTGGATGGATGGATGGGCCATTGCTTCTGGTGGACAGGTGCCACATCAGGCCATGTATCGATGTGGTGTTCCACGATGGATGGATCTAAGACGGGCATTTTAGTGTATGACCAGGTGAAGATATTGCAAAATTCTTGGAAGAGAGTTATGTAGGCATCGACCTCTTCCAGGGAGCAAGATTCCCCCAGCATTATTTCTTCAACGATCTCAGATTTGGTTGAGATGTCGATTTTAATGGTTGGAAAAATGTTCGCCATGTTCCCTTCTTCGAAGGCATCAAGCACTGGGACCGGGTTCTTGAACCAGTCAACCTTCCCATGGATGAAATCTTTAGTCTGCATGGAAAACTGGTCGGAGTGCGACACGATTTCTTCTAGGAGGAGGAATGAGCAATGGTGCATGTTGTCCCATGGGTATTCCGGGGTAGTCAGAGCTTCAAGTATCTCCTCATCGTTGCTGAAGCAATGAAGAGATAGGTCTGATGGACTGACATTCGAGATGGGGATGAGCTGGTCGGGGGAACTGGACATCATGTAAATGGACATGGTGTGTGACGAAGGAGGTGGTGGGTGAACTTATTCGATCAAGGTGATCTCAGACTCAAGGGAATGGTGACAGAGGTAAGCGAGAGCCATTCAAAATTTGGGCAGGTCTTGGTAATGGTAGGAGTAATGTCCATACAAGCTGCAAAGGGCACAAGCATGGTTTGTCCTTAATGCCTTATTCCTGACTAGTGGCGTGGTTGGGAGTTCAACCATGGGGATGTTTTAGTTCGTATCCATGGCATCTAGATGCGCACGGATCACTAGGATTTTAGGGAAATTCTGAGTTGGATGGCCCTGTTGTTCACAGATGGCACAAAGTGGGACTTGTCAGGGTTCTGCGGTGGCTTTGGTGTTCTTTCCCCTAGCCCTTTTGGGTTGGGGCGGTGCAGGTGCGGGTGCAACGGTTGGTTTATGCGGACCGGGTGGGGGGTGAGACTTGACCGTAATAGGTTGCATCAGGGTTAAAACAACTCAGGGCATTGTTGGTTGAGCTGGTGGATCTAGATACCACACTCGGATCCCCAATGTAAATTTGGGTAGGCTTAAGGTGGCCATGACCAACTTGCTCATGACACCAGGTGAGGGAAAGAGGAAGGGAATTGTATGGACCAGAGATGAGCCCACATAAATCCCAGCTAGTTGCATGTGGGGGTGTAGTTGTGGTTGTGGTTGTGCGTAGTGCTGCGGCTGCAGATGATGTTGCGGCTGTGGATGATGTTGTGGTTGTGGTTGGTGCTGCGGCTGCGGTTGTTGTTTGGGTGTAGCGGTGCTTGATGAGACCATGCACAAGTTCGTAGTTTGATTTTGTGTCGGTGGTGGTGACACCAACGAGAAAGGAGCTGTCATGGTGGGGTCGGTAAACAACCTAGGGCTTACATTCAACGGTGGGGAGGCTGGTGTGTTTTCAACCACAATGTTGGTTGCAGGGATGGCGTTAGCGTGTGCGGTCACCCCTTGTGGCTCAATGGTGGTGATGGTAGGGATAGTGTTGGCAGCCGCTATTAACCCTTGCGGATCATGGTAGGTGAGCTGGTCAACCGTCACAATATTCCCTTCATGGGGGAACATCATGAGGTGAAATATAGTTGATGCGACGTCTCACATGGTGTACATGTAACTCCTTCCGAGGAGGAGGTTGTAGTCTAGTTGAGCGTTGACGATTTTGATGTCAATCAGGACTATCTTCCCGGATAATGTGATGGAGACATGGGGGAGGATTCCTTGGGATTTAGTGGGATGTACATCATAAGCCCATAGAGTCATGGAGGATGGTTGCAGAATTGGTGATCCAAGATTCTGCCAAACCAAGGTAGACATGACACAGGTGGATTCCCCCTCATCCACTATGCATCGATGCACAACCAAGTTTCGGATGGACACCGAGATTTGGAAGGCGATAGTGGAGGGCATGCACGACTCTCTGTTCTCTATGTCAAACATGATTAACTTGGAGTCGAAGGGGTCTACTACACCTAGAGTAGCTAGTAAGGATTTCCTTTGTGTTGGGCACATTTTAAGTACCTCAAGAGTGGACATGGTGGTTGGCGTTTGGGCCAAATCATCCACAATGCTATAGTTGACTACAGCTCTAGCTGTGGCATTATTGGAAATTCTATGTATGGGGGGGCGTAGGAATGGGGGTAACTGGAGAGGTAGGTTGGTTTTCTTAGACATGGATGCTGCTGATGAGTTGGCAGGTTCGGTGGTGGTACTATATTGATTTTGTCTAG